>JAVQJD010096465.1:0-113566 GCA_036023655.1 Nannoperca australis | reverse complement strand
CAATCAAGAACAGGAAATAAAGTAAATAACCACACAACCCAACACCGATTACAAAGTAAAACAGGAAGTGACCAGACAACAAGCAAAAACAGTCAACACAAGGTCCGGGACATAACAGAAACCCAAAGACATGGGGCGAACACGGCAACTTCATATAGAAAGGTCCCAGCCAGCCATGCGATATCAACCCAGGACCCTCTGCTGTGAGTCTAGAGTTCTAACTACTGAGCCATTTCGACGCCTGTATTCAAATGTAAAAGGAGCTGCGCATAACAGTGCTCCCTAAATGAATCCAAGCAGCATATGAGATTCTGAGGGAGCACATTAAAACTGCAAAGGAATATACAGAAGAGAACCTAGAGGGTACGTATCACTGATGTCGGATATACATAATGCACAAGGCAGGAGATGCCATCTCAAGTATGGTAATAAGACACTGGAACAGGAGGTGGAGTAGGGAGAAATTCGCACATACACTACAGCAGGAGTAAGCAGCAAAACCAGTAGATGTGAATGATCAGAAGAGAGAGAGTGAGAGTGTAAGCTTGTTAGATTATTAAGGCTGTCTTACTGACTTGTTTGAATGTGACTGGTGATTGTAAGAGTCAGCTAGTATTTATCAGCTAATGGTGTGCATGACTTCAGTGCACCGCCTGAACTCCCACAATCTCAGTCCGACACGTCAAAGGATTTAGAACCATTTATTGCACCAAACGACATGCAATTGCACTTTGCATTAGTGGCTTTGTGCTTCTGTGTACTCCCCGAATGAAACCAAGCAGCGTGTGAGATTATGAGGGGAGCAAATTAAAAAAACCCAAAATCACAGTATTGATCCCCTTTTAAGCCTTACGTTGGCAGATGGAACACCCCATAACAACAGATCCAACTATTATCCTAATACAATGATGATGCATGTTGCATTTCTTTGGCATGATACTGTACTTGTATGTGGACACATTGTGGGTTTTGCTGATTCTTACTGGGAAATTATATTATTCAACTCATCAAAAATCAATCAGTCAGTCAAATTCAAAGGTTTCCTGAAGTGCATTGTTCAAGAAAATGACAGCCCCCTAGCATACACACAGAAACAAATATAATCAATCTATAATAACAATTATTTCAATGAATATTAAAGATGATGATGATGTATATAAAATATTTATACTCCCCAGTTGCATCGGCTATATTTTTAGCTGAAGCGTCTTAAATTGCTAATTGCTACTCACTTTGAAACCATCCAATGTGTGATCCTCCACAGCCTCTCCAAATCCATTTACTTCTGCAACCACAGTAGCCTTTTTGTTTTGGCCTGTGGAAACCTATCCTCTCAGTGTGAAGCTAAATTGTGCCAACCAGGCTTGGATGGCCTCCTTCTTCAGCTTGACAGACTCCCTAGTGCTGGAGTCCATGCTGCAGGGTTTGGACAGTGTTTAAATGTCCCCAACCCTTTACTTACAAATAGTGAAAGTTTGGTCAGAGGTGAAAGTTGAAACCATTTTGGACAGACGTGCTCTAAGCCAATCCACACATATAGTAACACACACCACCTTCTACACCATCTGATCCAAATCACTACCAGGTGGTGATCAGTTGACAGCTCAGTCCCTCTCTTCACCCAGGACATAACACCTCAAGCCTAATGAGACAGCTACAAAGTCAGCCATTGATCTTTGGCCATAAGTGCTCTGCTACTGCCAAAAGAACCCATTTGAGAGTTGAGCAGAGTTGCACAGCTGATTTTGTGTTCATACAGATCCGAGGCACAGTGTAATTTTTGGTGCAAATTTTGGCAATATATTTTCTCCGCATTTCTGCCTTCTCAGACCACCTTTAATCACAAGCACACATAACAGTTTCTATGGCAGCAGTCAAAGTGAGAACAAACAGTTCCGCTAGGCTCACATTGCAGCCACGGCTTAATCCTGCGTTTTGTACTCTAAATACGAGTCATCTTGGGTTGGGATTACTGTAACTCTCACATGCCTGAGCTCCTGAGTTTCTGTGGCCCTACAATCCATCCAGAATGATTCTACCTGATTGGAGTAAGACAATTTTTTAGGCTCATTTCAGACGTACTAAATTAAAACATGTGTCACACTAAGAGACACTTAATAACAGGTTGATAACCAAATTTGGCCTTTGATTTTAAATGTATATAGTTTACACTTATACTGACATAATTAGTGGCTTACATTGTATCCTCATCAGCAGAGCAACGTCAAAGGGAATGTCAGGGAATGAGGAAAATTAGCCTGTTTTGTTCATTGTAAGTTACTCTAGATTAATGTGTAAACACAACTTTGAATGCATTGGATATAAATCATATACTGCTGAATCATCCAGTATATGTACAGAAAAATATAGGGAGACTGGGCTGACTACACCATTTACTAAAATAACATAAGCACAGGAACCATTATGGTCAACCACTGAACTGTTCACGTAAAATCATTATAATAAAAACACACTGGAACAGTGCTTGGACAATACGGAGACTCCTAGGTACCAAACAAAGTTAATTAGGCTAAATAAAAGGTGTGTTTAATTTGCCAGAGAAATGTATTGCAGTTTTTGTATTGCACTGATATTAGAATATTCACAGGGAGTGTTTTTTTTTTTACAATAATGTGTGATTTGTTTATAGTCAGGATAACAATTCTGACAATAAAAAGCACATGACACATAAGTGTAACAACACTTTATTAAGTGTTACGGCCACATAGACGTCACCTCTAAAGGCTGCAGCAGCAGTTAGTCAGACACTTATTTTCAGTGTCTCACACACACAAACACACACACACACCAGAGGGAGACAGACGCTCAAATTGACTCCAAAGCTTTGTTACTAAATGAGTCAGACGTTATGGGTGCATAGGCTCAAAAACAAACACACACAAAAACAAGGCCCCTCAGATACACAAGCCAGCTCCAATCATTTACCTCAAAGAGCCAGCTTGTTTGTGAACAAACATGAGCAATATGTGATCTAAATATTGTGAGGTTGAGGGTTGTGTTGCACAGGATTCCACAGCTTGTGAGGACTCCTGTTTGATTGGTTATTTATTTTCTATGAGACAACAGGTAGGCGTTAGCATTGTTCATAATACAATATAAAGACCAGACTAACAACAGCCTCAGAATTAACAGATTTACTTCACACAATTAAAATAAAGCCAAAAACTAAGAATGGATATGTATGTGTTAGAGCAGAGAATCAATATGTTACAGTATTCCATTTCACAAATCCCTTCTCACCTCTCCTGAGCAGATGGCTTGTAAAAGAAAAAAAAAAGTATGCCAACCAGTAATCATATGTGCAATAAATGGTGCTGGTTATGTTCCTGTGGAGTGACTACAGATGGCGTGGTGATAGCCTTGCTTCAGAGTGAACGTGAACATTTTAGATACACCCTTCATACTGCCCCAAAGGGGACTTTCAACACAGACCATGTCACTACCTATTGCCAAGGCAGCTATCCAAAATACCAGTAAATCAGAGTGGACATTACTTTTATGGACATCTCATTTTATTGGTAATTTCCAGGCCAGATGCTAACCAGTCGGTAGGGATAATTATGCTAGGGGTATTAAAAAAAAATTTAAGTAGATAATAATAACCCATTATTCTATCTGTGTTTATTGTGACAAGTACAAATCAGAGTTTCAAAAATCCATAATTAAAAAAAAATGAATATCAAGTAAAATATTTGAAACTCTGGCGCTGTATTCAGCTTGATCAGCAGCATGTGTATTTGTCTAATTTTTAAAGTTTACTTTAAATAACCCTTATACCAGAAGTATTCTGAGCTGTCTTCACTAAGAGGGACACATTTTCTGAGAACTTTGGTAAAAAAAAAAAGTCTCCTTGTAGCAGAAAACTCAGCAAAGAGCAGGACATAATATATGGCTGAAAATCAGTTTACAACTGTCTGTTAAAATACACCTGGTTGTGTTGTGTGATTTGGACTGATTTGTGGCTTGGAGTTAAATTGGGTGAGGGAAAGAGGCAGTTATGGCAGACGCAGGAAAAACATCCGTGCATTTGGAACAAGACAACCCACAATTTTTTTCACAATCCAATAAACATTTGTGCTGAATTATGGAAGACATAAATCTCTAAAAGTGGAAAGTTTTACTGATACTAATTTTGCTTCTATTTTCTGTGAAGCAATTATGCTTCCACATCCATTAATCAACATTTAGACTTAATCAAACTTAAATACAGTGACCTAACAACTACTTGCCTAAGTGAGACATTTGTTTAGTTAAAACAGCATTTTGTTTACAGTGAAAATAAATGGAGCATAGCATTAGTTTAGGCAGACCACTGAAGTCGCACTTGCATTAGCTGATTGGCATCAGCTGTTTCATCCATACTTCACAATCGCTGGCTTATTCTTCAGTTACATGACTGACAGCAAACTAGTAATGTCCAGTTATATTTATGCAGATGTACAGTGCGGACATGTTAACCCGACACCTGATAAGCTCATGCTAATTTGCTGCAGCAGCTCCATCCTCTGACATATGTGCAACATCTTTGGTAGTGTAAATTTAAGATTCCATGAGCATGTTTGTGTTTATTAGGGGGATTAGTTCTCCGAGGAGAATTATTTTTGCTGCTCAGATTCTTTGACAGCTCCCTCAAAGAGCAGAGCCTTTTCTGTCAAATCTAACTATATAACCATTTACTATAAATGGACAATTCTTTAACATAAATGTCTCTGACTGAACTAGATAAAACTGCCCCCTGCTTCTTAAAAATTGAGCTGTCGTGATCCGGCCCTTACACATTACATCACAGTGTGACTTTCACTAATATTGCTCTGCAATGCTGACTGGGTAAATGCTTGTACTTGTCAGATGCCTTCTATGGAAAAGCTGCATGATAGCAAGGTGAACAAGAGGGCATAAAGAATTGCAGCCTATGACTCAGTAGCCCATCATATCACCACCATCTGGTGCTGTTTGCTATGCTATAGAAATCTGTCCTCCCACAACTGCTACTGCATGGTACACTTTACTAATAATGCTGTCTGCACAATACTGCATAGGATGTGTGCATAAGTCTTCGCTCAATACGCCTCAGTAGCCACAGGAGCTTGTGAATGTCAATGGTACTTAAGAGTAAGACCTTGATCCATTCCTTTTCTTCCAACCCAATACTGCTGTACTGTCTAATGCCAGAGATGGCAACTTTCCATGTCAGACTTTATCTGCAACTTGCCTTTTGTGGACTTAAGAGTTGAGTCATACACAATGATAATGACTTGAAATAAAAATGTTTTTAAATTGATTGGGCACTGTGAACATTGATTTTCAAAACCCTTAATTTAACCTCTGAGAAATCACATTGTGTTAATGCCAGTCACAAGTGTGTGACAAATTGCAGTGTGTGT
This sequence comes from Nannoperca australis, assembly GCA_036023655.1. Classification (NCBI taxonomy): domain Eukaryota; kingdom Metazoa; phylum Chordata; class Actinopteri; order Centrarchiformes; family Percichthyidae; genus Nannoperca; species Nannoperca australis. Next base: position 108,161 of record JAVQJD010096465.1, on the reverse strand, counting down.
TGATTCTTTTGTGTCAGTCACATGCTCCTTTCCCTTTTGCACTTGGAACTAAAGAATAAACCAAAAAAGTGTGTCATGTACCTAAAAATACTGCTGTCATTATATGTCCGTGATTCAGGTCCAGCCAAGGACCTTTGTACCCCTTTGTTCCCCTCTCTCTCCCCATGTTTCCTGTTGCTCTCTGCTGTCAAATTAAGGCAAAATGGCAAAGAAATAAACACACCGACCACAACCTCCCTTAAGACTCTTGCAATACTTCCAGTCAGTGTTTTGCTACTGTTAATAGTTTGTGATCCGGGACCAATGCTGTTGTTGCTGGCTGCTGTCCTGTTAACTTCAAGAAGTGCTTCACTGTATGTTTGATTTTACCATTTAAAGTGTATCTTTAGGGAACGTTTCTTCCTTTTATTTCAGTTATCTATTGAGACTGATGACACTACTAGTTAATCCATTACATTGTTGTTTCCCATGGCGATGAGATGTAAGATGCTACAAAAGCTATGAAAAAAATAAAAAAGGAGTAATACGCAGGGGTCTTCAGTGATTTGAATTATACTTTTACTTTTGGAGCATTTTCCATTTCATGCCAATGAGTATCATTACGTTTCCAATGCACTCACTGTGCTTTCAATCAGCGAGCGGTTGCTCTTGTGTTTCTGTTGAAAACAATGGAAGCAGTAGCTGCAATCATGCTACAGAGGGGCTTTACTGGTATTTGTTTGATTATCTTGTCTGGGACAACAAACACTGTTTATGATACTAGTTATATTAACCATGCACCTATGCCAATCATTTCCTGTTTTTTAAGCTACAACCTGCTGTATTTAGATGCATGATGCCCTTTATTCAGGTCTTAGTCAGAAAGCCAACTCTCGCCTCCAACAGAATCTAGCTTCTAGGCTTTTAATCAACATTTAAATCAACAAAACACAAGACCACATTACTCCCATCCTTGCCTCTCCCCACTGGTTGCCTGTAGGTTTTAGAATTGTCTGTAGGATTTTATTGATGACTTTCAATGTTCTGCAGGGTTTGGGACTATATTTCTAACTTATCTGTCCCCTATGGGCCTGTACATAGCCTGAGATCCTCAGTTAGAACCCTCCTCTTGGTTTCTAAGTCCCGCCTCATCACAAAAAGTAAGCAGGCTTTTGCAATAAGCAAAAAAATATATTTTCTCCCTACCTGAGGAGCTCAGTCTAGCAACTTTACTTACAACTTTCTCTACCATTTTGATTATGGAGTACACAGCAGATCATTTATAAGTACTGAGTCAAAGGCAACTGGATGTGTTGGACATAAACTATATATAAAGATTGACAACGCATCTCCACTTCCTCCCATTGTAAAAAATGAAGCCAAAATACCCTGGATATGGGAGCTGTTACCTTGCACTGGTGACGTCATTTGGAGCCAGAGTCTGCGCAGTAGTGATCTGCAGTGGAGCCGCGGTACTGATTCCCCACCTATACAGCCGCCTGAGCCAATCGCGAGCACAGTCACAGTTGTCACGTCTGACATGACAAACATGCTCTTTTTGTAGAATCAAATAACTAATCGAAACCAAACTTATCAGAAAAACGATCACTAGAACACGCATCAGCGGGATAAGAACTACCTAAAATGACTGAAACCATTTTTAGAAGAAATGTATTTGTGTTTCAGTTTGGCCCATGTCCCATCCACTAACATAGAGGATGCAGGGCTGATGACCTATCTCAATTGCCCCCACCAGGGGTGCTTCACTTTTGGGGAGCTGTCACATCTTCCATCTTTATATTCAGTCTGTGGTGTTGAAGTGTTGGGAGTTCACAGGCATTTAGACCTGTTAAGGGCATTCACCTATTAATGTCACATGACTTATTAAGGTCACATGGCAATCATGAAGTCTCCTTCACTCCTCTTTCAAACTATCTTTCTCATCATCACCTGTCATCTGTCTCTTCCCTTCCATGGCAGTTTTGCACTGCCTGGGAAAAGATGAGACAAAATGCTGTTAGCTCCAGAGTGGACAAGATGTGCCATTCAGCACCAGCGACAGCACCCACCCCAGCACTCCCTTGTGGGCCGATCAATACTGGATCAATACTCTCTGGATAATTTGACAAGTGCTTTCAACTCTATGTGCCCCAACCTGTGCTTTGTATCTTGATTACTGATTAAGTGGATGCCCCCAGGACCTGACCTGCCGTGGAGGGACTCAACGGCATCTTGGACTGCAGACTCAAGCACTTGTAAGCCTGGCAATTGCCCTATTATCTCTTCATTTCTCACTCCCTGCGATTCCTGTATGTCCACTCGTCAAGTTTCCTGTCAGTAACACAGACTTTCAAATTAAGATTTTTCTGTTTTCTAGGTCAGTAATTGGGCACTGACCAAGCACGTTAAGGGCACTGCCTTCTGCTTCACCAGCGACATTTTAGTCACAGAATGTGACCAACTTGTGTTCCTTGTGGACTGTAGGTAATCTGGCATGCATCGCAGTGGGTAAAGAAATATACCAAATTGAGCTAGCCGAAATATACCGACTTTTAGCATGCATGATGCTATTCGGCAGTTTGTCTGATTTATGTTTCAGAAACTTCAGACTGAAATTAAACTCATAATGTATGTTGGGACTATCATAATCCCTAATCACCTCATCATGGCACTGTGACCTTTACATATTCCCATGACAAGAGAAGTGTTGCCTCGTGTCGCAACATGTCATTGTGCCTAATGTTGCAGCTTAGCAGCAAAGAATTGCAATACTCCTTTTTCAATATGACCTATACCCACCAGACCAGACAGAATCACCCTGCATGCCAGAAATATCACCCTGCCTCTGGCAAACTGACCTGTCTACTTGCCATCTTTTCCATTATCTATTTTCTCATTCTTTGCGTGTCCTTACAACAGGGACTTCTGGCTGTTCCAAGGTCAAGGCTGAAAACTTAAGGTGAATAAGATTTTTCGCCAGCTTCCCTCAAAGTCTCAGAGAAGCTAAATCACTGCACATTTTTAGAAGAAGTCATTTCTTGTCTTGTGCCTTTTCTTGCTTATGTGATTTGTGCACCATGTGTCCATGTTTTCAAACACATGTCTTGTTTGTTGCTTCTATATTTTCTCTTTATTTATATACTGCTGAAAAGAGCTACAAATAAAATCTACTTCCACACTAAATCTAAACTAAATTCAAATAGTTCTTTTTTTGTTTGATCATTTGAATTTTCTGGTGTGATGGTCTGCTGCTCTGAGAAATTATAGGAACTTGAAAGGTGTTTCATCAAATCCAACAATTGTTTCTTTAATGTTATTGCCTCGGTAGAAATAAATTTTTCTTGTTCCAATGACTCAGGCCTGAGCTTAATATTTTATGCATAGTGTCTTTTTTTTAACAACAGTTCAATATTAATTTATACTTCATGTTAAATGTCACCTTCCTCCTCCTTTATCCATGGTTTACTATTTAATTTAATACTTAAGAATTAAGGTGATATCTTTGGTTTCCAACTCTTTTGTTTCTTCAGGTTTAGCTAGCATTGTAGGAGAATTTTGTATATTTTCTCATCAAGAAGTAATCCAGAATTCCTCTCATGCAATCATTTTCAGCTATTGGTATAATGATTTCAGCACTTCTTCTTGTGTCTCTTGTTGCCGGTTGCCAATTATGAGGCAAGATCAGGTTACATTTTCTGTGAAGTCATTTACTGTTTTAATGCTCTGTCTCTATCAATAATCATCTGAAAGTATCTGCAAATTAAAGTATCTGCACTGATCGATCCAAAAGCTGCTGAAACTCCTGCAAATCACCTGCACCGTCACATTGAATTATACATATGCTGTCTCTTAAACATTCACCCTTCTAATTCATCTTGCAGTATACCCTGTGTTCACATAATGTCCTATCATACTTGGTCTATCATGTTTTGAAAGCCTCCTGTCCCCTTATGTTAAAAGGATGTTTTATCTGGATTCTAATCAGGGGTTTAGAAACTGTCTGATTTTGCCATTATTAAACACAATTTCTTTCTTATTTCTTATCACACTCATTTTCGCTTCTTCCTCTCCCTATATCTTCCCATTCATACTCTCTTTCTACTTGCTGCCCATTTTTCTCTCCTTAATATAATCTTATGTCAGTCTTTCTCTGTAATTCTATGCCTCTGTGTGCCATAGTGCCCTATCTGATGTGTTTGCTCTCTCAGTTCAATTTCTTCATTTAAACTTATTTCATTTTCTCTTTGTAATTCTCTTCCTATTTCTTCTGCACTGTCATGTAGTAGATCACAACCTCCACTCCCTCCTCCTCTGTGAAATCAAGCTATTGGTTGTGGTGTGTGTCTTAGTGTCATTTTGTAAAATGCTGAGCTGTCAGATTAAATAATCAAACAGCTATCGCTTTAATGCCTTGCACCTGTAGTCATATAATAAGTGTATTCATATGTTCAGTTGGACAAGGGGGAGGTGAGGGAATAAGAGAAGTTGGGGGTGGGGGAGGGAAATAGGCGGGGTACTCATCAAAGTCATATAGAGCTACTGATGAAAGTGTGTCTTTATATTCTCTCTAAGGAGCATTCTGACACTCTGCCACTGTTTGATCATCATCTGATACACTTTCCAAGTAACTGGCACTCTGGCAAGCTGGCACTCTTTATTTAACATTTTACCCCCATTACTGCGGCAACAAAATGCAGCATCATGGAAAGGCCAAGAGGAGCACAAAGAACTCCTACACAATCCTGAGACGACATCAAATCAGGCAAAATAACTAAAAACATCTCTGTTGGGGGTTAAATTACTATAGTGCCATCTGAATGGTAATGTATATTGAATAATCACTATGAGGTAAAATGAAAGGCACACTAATTACTAGGGATGTTACTCCCTCAGGGGGCATATGTATAATGTCACTCTTTCATCAGTTTTCTGTCCTGTTGCCTTGTCAGTAAACTAGTTAATTGTTGTTCTCTTCATCAACAAATAATGGAGACAACAAGCCTTTTTTAATGACAGGACACCAAACTGTTTGAGAAGTAATGTGTGCAAGCGTTTTGGATTTGAAACCATATGGACAGTGTGGATAAAGGCAATGCCTTTTAGAAATGCCTTACAGTAACATTACCTCAACAACAAAACTGAAGTCACATGTTACCGTGTCACTCAAGTGAGGCAACGGAGGCACTGTGAATGAACAGAAAGAGGAACACAATCAACTCAACGACATAGTTTAGAATTAGAATTTGAATTCATTTGAAAGGATTATGTTCTCATTGGTTCACATGTAAGGGATTTTAAAAAGTAACTCTCTCAAATCAACATTTTGTTCTGTTTATATAGAAATGTGTCTTTGACTCTGAATCAAGAATTTGAACCAAACATAGAATTTGACAATGTATCTTACAATCACCAGCTCTTTAATTGAAAGATAAAATTGAAGTGACATTTGAATGTGGAAAAGATTGATACGGTCCCTTGGGAAATCATTAACTAACTTAACACCATTCACAGCATCCCCAGGGAGGATGGAATGACCCTTACATAACGATAACACTTGCGCACATTAACCCCGGTATGTAATGTGTTGCCTACAATCAAGATAATTTAATCATCATGGCTCTGGACCCTGAACATGCACAGTTATACCCTAAAGTGGAGAAAATGGGAAAGAACCACATATTGTGATTAAGGTGTTAGATCCAAAGTACTTTGTATGTTGAATAATTTATTCACATTTTCATAATAAGACGGAACCGAAATGAAGTCTTAGATTATTCAGTTTTATTTTAAAAAGAAAACCATTTCCACATGAGATTCTTTTTATGTCTCATGTTCCCATACGCTCAGGTCAAAGCAAATCCTCCCATTCCATCTGAACACACACAGTATTACATAAGTAATACAAGTGAAACCAGTGTTTCATTTCTCATGCAAGTATAGCCTCTATACAGACAGGGAAAACAAAGCCTGTAGACAAACAAATCTTCATCTACAGAGAAAACCTTATGTATGTTATGTAGAGGAGAGATACGAATACCTGCTAATAACTGATTACTGAGTAGAGAGATAGAAATACAATTTTGTCTCCTTCTCATTTAGTCTCTCAATACTGTCCTTTTATATTTTGAGCTACCTTTAACCACAGGAGATTACTACTTCTAAGAGTAATGCCTGGGGTGGTGCCACTTTTTCATCTCTTTCTAGAGGGCCAGATGTGGTGCTTGAAGTTTCTTTGATGTGCTCTGCTCGTGGTACCAGAAGGTGAATCTCAAGGTCACACAACGGAATTGGTGATTATAACTCCAGCAGGTGAAAAAGAGGCATCTTAAAAGCTGAGACTTTTGATATACCACAATGTGTGGATTTGTTGTGCTGCTCTGAAGAATAATTGAAGTACAGAAGTAATGTCTTTTCAGAGACTGGTCAGTCACCTCTTAAATATATGCTTTTTATTGCAGTGTTAAGTGATGCTAAAATGCTTGATAAACCAGGGAAATATAAACAGCAAAACAAGCGCATGCCCAATTCACAAAGCAAAACACAGCTGTCATTTCATTATTATTTCACATTCTGATATTTTGAATGAACCCAAACAACACAAGAGGCAAATCTATAAATAATGTGAAAAAGAAAATACAGAGCTGTGTACTTTATTTTTGCAAAATTTGTTTGATGAAGCTTTCAGTCTATGCCAACGATATTTATTTGCCTCTCACTGCTCGCATCAAAGCAGCAACCCTTATCATCTTGTCATACACGCACTGTCATTAATCATTCACATAACTGACATTTTGTTTCCATAACAATGGGAAAGGCATAAACTGACTACTTCATTGTGTCACAACTCTTCTGTGTTTCACCATTTTAGTGTACTGACCAGCATCTGTGAAGAAAAAAAAAAACAGTATAAAGGACATGTCGTTTACTTTCAGTTCACACGTTTTTCCACAGTTCATGTACAGTGTACTTTCTTCTCCACTTTGTTTATATTGTCCACTTTCCAGTTTAGCCTTTATGATACAGTTAACACGCAATCCCCATTTGAACAGGGGATGCAGTTAGAAAGTTGTAATGGAAATAAGATGGCAGAACGATTGTGCTAGGTTGTGTGGAGGACTGCATCAGCCACTGTAAAATGTGTAAAATGTGCCACAAACAGAAGTGCAATACTACTGACTGTACTGCTAGATTTCAGTGTGTGAAAACAAAGTGTGTCATTTTCAATGTTCTAGTTTTGAACAGACTTTACGGACATTGTTAAGTGGCAGTAACTAAGTTGAGAATATTTCCAGTCCTGGACTTTGAATTTGCATTAACTTTTTTTTTTTTTTTTTTGCAAGGCTGGGGCAGCAGAAGAAAGTTGTAAACACAACACTGACATACAGTCACTGTTTCTCTCCTGTTGATTGGAGGTTCTGATATGCATTTAATAGATTTAATAGTTAAATAACCACTTTTATTATTATAAAGTAATTTCTAAGGTGTTTTTTTTTTTCTCAAAATGTAATTCCCCAATAGGCTAGATTTTATCCACGTTTCCATCAGTGTGTTATTTTGCTGTTTTTAGATCAGCTTACATCTAACAAGTCGGACGACGAGTGTACGCACCTGAAATGTTCTTTGGTGTAAGGCCAGAAAAATAGCCTATCCTGTCCCCTGCTGATTCAGCACTATGGATAGGGCCAACAGTCACTGAACTAAGAACTGCAAGGGATAATGTGTATTTTCGAAGCAATGGGCCTTTAGTGGCCGTTATTTTTTGGGATAACAGGCACCTTGTTAGGCTTCTGTTTAGCTCAGCATGACCATTTGCTCTGCTTACAGTAGAATGCTGACGTTACTGCTTTATGAAAGATTTGATATGATATATCTCTATCTACAGTACCAGTTAAAAGTTTGGCCAACTTTTAACATTTACTTCATTCAAGTGATAGGGAAAGTGTGCCCAAACGTTTGACTGGTACTGTACATAGATGGATAACTAACGGTATTTTGTCGTCTTAATGCAAAACCAGGGGGCGCCATCATGAAACCCAAAAATAGAAAATATAAATTCCTCCCTTTTGGTCTCTGAACACAGTACAAGTGATTTACAGAGAAGATGTTCTGCTATAGCAGACACAACAATATGCCATTTAATGCCAGTTAAACTTCATGAGTTAAAACCTCTGCATGTGCTGGTTGGCTGTCTTATACTGCTAAATACTATGGCTGCTAAATTTAGCTTGATTAGATAATATAAAGATCATATACAATACAAACACAAACATAAGGAAAATGTCAAAAGACTTAAAGTCAAAGTTTACACCAGTCCAAGTTTATATTGAATCATAACAGAAATAATAGTCTGTATGTCCAGCTGTGGTGCATGTATACTGAGTGAAATAGTCACACAGTTTCATGACTGAATCATAGAAATTGAATTTAAATTGAATTTTTCTTGATGTATGGTGGATCACTTTTACACAGTCCACATCACCTTAAATCAAACTGTCATACATAAATTGTCAAGACCCCATCTTTCCATCTGGTGCCTCTGTGTTTGTCTGCCCCTCTCATCTGTCTGCCTATGTCCGTCCGTCTGTATGACACAGTCTGTCAGCTGGTCAGTGCCTTAATGGCAGCCCCTGTCACATCAGTCTTGGTTTAAGTTATTGGGTCCCCTCTCTTTCTGTCAACTGGTTGTTGTCATCAGCAACTGCCTTCTGGGAATCTCGACCATATTCTTGACCTGTCTTTGAATGGCTCACGCTGTTGCACTCTCTCCTGAGGACAGCTATGACATCTGATGGTGATGCCCCTGAAAATTGTTTTATAGCAGTGCCTGAAATGGTGAAATAAGGAGTGGAATGGATAATAAAAATAGATAGTAAAAATGTCTCATCGGGAAACTTGGCCTCATTAGAGTGGAAATAATGAAATTAGGCAAACACATGCTTGCTACTAGTCTGTGACTGTGCAGCTAGTTGCAGTTTTGGTGTCAAGATGAACATCTTTTTTCCACATACTTGTTCAGTGATATTTTCATCATTATAGTATATTATATAGAAATTCACAAACATTAACCTGTTATCTCAGGTAATGATACGAGTTTTTTTTATGTTTTGCTTGTCATACTTTCATTATACATTCTTAAACTAGTAGTCTGTCAATCTTATTATGGCAATAGTGCTGGAAGACAGAGAATAGATCATGTGATTCTTACAACATATGTCATTGCCAACAGTTTGCATGAATGAAGGCTTTCCCTTTCAGTTGGTAACTGTCTTTACAGCCATCTGCAGTCTCTAATTTCACATTACACATGATAGACCCACTGTGGTCACCTTAATTCAATCTTGCACAAGCACCACCAGAATTCTGTTCATCACATCTGGCTCGACTAATTCAGGCTAGCATGCTGCTATCAGGCTAACACAATCCTGTTTATTGTCATCCAGCTAATTTGGCTCTTTTAAAAAAGCAGCTTTAACTGAATGAACAATGTTCAGCAAAGTGAGTTATGTTAAGTTTTTGTGAAAAAATATTTCTCTTTGCTCACAGTTTCTCAAACTACATTTGGTTAGGTTTATTTTTGTTAACAAACTTATTTATTTTTAATTTTATTTGTTTTATCATGTAAACATATAAGTGACGCTTTATTATGAAAATTTAACTGTGATAATTACACCAACAGAACGTAATGATTTTACAAAAGCTTACAGGTTGTCTTAGCAAATCATAATTATATCAACACACTTTTATTTTAAATCTCAGAGAAAAGCATCAAATCCTGACATTTAAGGAGCTGTTTGCCAAGACATCAATGCTCATTTCATTAAATATTTGCAGATTAATTGATTATTCTACTAATTGTTTCAGCTCTAATTCATATACACAAATGTTTGCTTTATGTTCTGTTACAAGACTTGATATATAATTGATGGGTTTTCTCCTCTCAATAAAGTGACTTGTTCCATTCATGGTCGAAGTATTGTAGTTGCCTTAGAATTAAATTTATTTTCTTCATCAGCATGCCGTGTCTAGATTGCTTAGCAAATTCCTGAGACATATTGCAAATGTTTTGATGCACACTATGAAAGGGAATATTTCAGTTTTCTTTGGGGGGCCAAACATTTTTTATGGGAAGGCCAGATTTGGCCCACAGGCCACTATTTGCCTACCACTGGTAAATGGTATCTCCATTGACGTTTCTCACTTTCCCATTCTTTCATTTAAACACTCCTACTGTCTTTTCACTTCCTTATTTCTCCTGATCCTGACCATTTGTGCTAATTCTATATTACTCTCCTATTTCACCTTGTGTATGGACTGTGTTACAAAGTAATGGTGTTGCTGTTGAATTATGAGCATGAATTATGCTATAAACCATGCACTTGCCATTAAATAGACCATCTAAATCATCAGAAGAAATACTAACTGCCATGCATTTTGTTGCAGAGACTTTAAGACCTTAATTTCATGAATGCAGTTGCTTGCCTCTCATCAATATCACATAGGCCAAGATGCAATAACCTATGTGGAACCATAATATGAAAGGCTCTGCAATCCTCATTAAGACCTGAGAGGGAAATTGTTTTTGTCAGCATGAGAGGAAATAACCTATGGTCTCTACTAAATGTGCTGTAATATTGTAATGGAATGTATGCGGCAAGAGTTCATTTCTGGTATGCAGCAGAAGAGATGGATGTGATGTAGTGAAAGAAACACCATACTGACCTTGGTCATCCAGTGCAGTGGTTGATGTTGCCGCCCCTGTAAATGCTGTTGATGTCAGGACTACCACGGACATGATTCAAAGTCCTGCTGAATTAATTTCTACTTCTGTTTAATGCCATTCGGAAAAATGTCCATTTGGATGGATATCTTACAGTATATTGAGTGTATTTGAGATACTGTTGTGAAACCATGGTTTCCAACGCCTGCATTTTAATGTCAGAAATGTATATTCAATGTTGAATAGTTCCGATATATAAGACCTTGAATGAATGAATATTGTAACAGCCTTGTAAAGGATATTATTAATGTTAATATGTGAAAAAGATGTGACCAATCCATCCGATCCAATGAACAATGAAATTATTTAAAAACTTTATTGTAAGAAAAACATGTTTGCGTCACTCACCTGCTCTGACCACATGTTCAGCAACTGTACATCGAAGCAGGTACAGAAATGGTTTAAACATTTTTAATTCAATCTGCACATGTCAGTGGTGGAATGAATAGCATACTGCTGTTTCACAATGACACAGATAACAGCACTGAAGGACATGATTTCCTTGGCATCAGTAATCCTATATAACCTGGGTGACGAAGCTGGTGTGAGCCACATATAGGAATATGCATTACTGTACCATACTTTGTTCACCATTATCTTTTTGTATGTCAAAACTGGTGTAACATTCTTTACTTTCTTTTTTTCCTAGCAGCGTTAAAGAGCTGCAATTTGATGACATAAGTATTAGACAAATAGACCAGGGATTGTAAACAACAGTAAACAACTGTGACACCAGAGCAGCTCTGTCTGTCTCACTGTCCCATCAGTTTGATTAGCATTTTCAGATTTTTAAACCCCTCTACAGTAGGACTTATATATAGATAGCTTATATTATAATTAGTATATGTGGCAGGAGTATTCATTCATGTGCCTGGACTCTTCTTAGACATTTAAATAAATATTAAACTAATAAATAAAAACATAGAGTTTATATAGTTTGTTGAGTTCACGATTTCCAATAAGATTCACTTTTATGTCATAGTATGTGTATATAGTATATAGTATGTGTCTAGGTAGGTTTACTTGAATATGAATACTTCTTTCAATTTAAAAAACCTTTTTATTAAGTAAAACATTTTCATAGCAACCCATTGGCACCCTTGGTCTACCTGAAAAGCTTTAAGAGGTAACTATCTTGCCAGGTATTTGAATGTGCTTATTTTGATGTGTGCAGGGAGAAATGCACTTCAAGGAAACATATTCCATTTCATGAACAACCCAAGGACAGGAGCAAATATAAAAGCAATAAAAGATATCCAGGAGATAGGTCCTATCTGCAGTCATCACACTGCAAAGCATGCATCATGCTTTTGTCCTTGAGACATTTTCCTCTTTCCACCCTCCTTCTAATACTAACCCTATCATATGAAAAATGTGATTAAACTGTTAAGCAGCTGAAAAACTACAGTGATTTTTCCAGAGCCATTATTTCATGAAGCTGCAGATGTTGCTGCCTTGCTATCAACACATGGATTACACCTTCTCTGGTCAGTATTTTTTTTTATTGTATTCCATGTTTCAAACACCTTTTCAGGAACCTGGGGGAAAGCCTTAGTCATGGGTTGAACAGCTCAACATGTCAAACTTTTTTTAAGAACATAATCTAATATTACAGTATACCTGCTCTTCAGTGTCACTGACCATACAGTTATTGCAGTCTGCAGAGATGAGTGGAAGAGTAGTGCTTTGTGCCCCTGTGGAGTTCAAGAACTCAATTTAACATTTAAAAATAATAAAGTACTATAGAGCCATACATTTTGCAATCATTAATCTCATCATCACCAGTGCTCTTATGACAACATAAGTGATCATATCACTGTTATTAAATTAGCAAGTGGCTGCTAAAAGAGTCTGACTGCACACATTACAGAATTCATGAATTATGTAACAACACAAGCTGGCAAATAACCATTTTTGTATTTGTACAATACTAAAGTATTTATATTTTTTATTAATTTCACATTGCTCTGAAACTAATATTTTTACACTGATAAGATTCCCTAGGCTACCTCCATTATTTGTTACACAGATTTGTATCCATTGCCTTGAGAAATGACATGAAATAAAACACCTGCCTGCTAGTCAACTGGTGTACACAAACACACACACAAAGAAGAAGGAAAGAAATCTTTCTGCTTTGCATCTTTTTAAATCATAATTTTGCTTGTCAAACCAAGATGTGTCTAAGGATTATCATTTTTCCCAGCAAGAGTGAACATTCGGACATAACTGTCATGGACAGACACTGGAAGTAGGATGGAAAAAATGGGGGGGAAGGGGAAGTGGATGAAGGAAAAATGGGATTAAGGCTACAGTAAAAGGATGGATTGAGAGAGTGAGGGATGAATAGAGGGAGGAAGGATAAAATGGAAGGAAAGAGTGAGGAAGGAAGGATCAGTGTAAAAGAAATGGATGCAGGGAAGGGTGGAATCAGGGACAGAAAGAGGCAGGAAAGAGAATGAATGAAAGAGCAAGAGATGAATGGCGTAATGGTGCTGTTGCCTTCCTGGCCTTGAGCTTTTAACATTGATGATGTGTTCTTCTCTTCCTTTCTTGTGTGCCATGTCTAACCATCCACTGTAGGGTTGTGTTTAGGGACCACTCTAGGACACTTCATATGTTCTGGGCAGTGGTGGAGAGAAGGAAAAAGAAGATTTTGTGGAGTGGAATAATAAATAACATTTGACATTAAAACTCAACTGCCACCACTGAGCTAGTCCTACTGTTATTTTTGGACTTATAAAAATATGTGTGTGTGTGTGTGTGTGTGTGCTTAGATTTGAAACGCAAACCTAAGCAAAGGGTTGACTCCCCACCACTTAGGGGAAATTGAGAAATTTGCCTGTCATGTTAGGTAACGTTACAAAGTGGATTATTGCTCATGCACCCGAGAAGAAAATCCTATTTAAGCCACTATCTGTTTATAGAATGCAGAAGCTGAGACAATGGGGGGAGTCACAGTGTCATCAAAGTCAAATTTTGTAAGGTCAGTTTAAAAAGTGAATGTTTTATTTAACAGCAAAATGCTGTTGCAACACCAGAAGGATAAGAAATCACATTCCATAAATTGAAATCCACACTAAAAGGCCATTTAGTGAGGAGAGATTAAAGTTAAGCACCAATGAGTTTATCAGCCATACAACTCTGCAGTTATTTCAATCTATTTTCTACAGCAAATGAGCCATGTAGCTCCCCATACTCCTTATGTTTCTTATAACAAGGTTTAAAACCATGATTTGTGATTTTCTAAGTCAGCACCTCATCAACACAGGGCTTGGATATACTCATATAAATATTTCCAACATTGTGATCTCCTGTACCAGGCTAATAAAAGTCCAGCAGGCCTGTTCCTCCTTGGGGCCACATCTGGTCTCAAGTGAGCTCAAACCATGGGACCATCTGATACAATCAAAATATATAATTGCATTTGCGGTATTCTGTATTGAAATGTCTCCGTTCAATATATAAGTTGACTGACAGATACCTCCAAAAAGAAAAAGTCAATGGGTCAAAAACAAGGGTAAGTGACAGGAAGATGCTGTATCAATTTTCCTCAAGTAAGGGATGAGGTTAACTCAAAGCAAGCCAATGTGTTGGTGGAAGATTCTGCCTGTACATGTTCATCACATTATTATTTTTTTGGCTCTCTTAATTCCGCACCTGGAATCTCATTTATCTTTCATAAACATTGGCAAACCATTACAACAATACAGTCGTCAAAAACTATTTTCTAATGCACACAAATCGAGTTTGACTTGGATTTTGTCCTGTTTTAATTTTTAAGGACATTCTTAAAGTGGTGACATTTTCTTTGCAAAGTCAAGTTAAGTCCTTGTATAGATAAAAGCTATTCACAAAGCATATTTGTCCAAAAGTCAGCACTGAAGGTGAAGAGCTGTTGAGGGAATGCATCTTGGGAGTTTATTTTGCAGAGGGTGTAGTTCACAAAATGCTGAATAGCAGGGATTAAGTCAAGTGCTGCAGATTGTGCAGGGACAATGTTTCTGGCTGATCTTTACCTCAGATGTATTTACACTTCTTACTCATTGAAGCTTTTAGGCAATTAAATAAAGCTGTTCAGGGCCATTATTGATTTTATGTTATTAGTATTAATAGATAAAGCAGATTTTCCTGTTGTTATAGGGCATCATTGTTGGCACACACACGTCCATGTCAAGTCTTGTTCGTCACGCTTGCCAAGGCAAGTTAGCAATTGCACTAATTAGACCATGTCTTAAGACATTTTCACCTGCTCTAGATGTCAAATGGATCTAAATGTAATAGAAATATATCAGACTTTACTTTATCTCAAAATCATTACATTGCAGTATATATGTAATAAATAGGAAATTATATTTGGAAATTAGTATCAAAAAGTATCAATGGAGCTTGTGAATGTATGGAGGCTGGTTCCCTGTGTGCAAAATGTTTATGAAAGTGTCTACCACGGCTCCTCACTGATATAAAAACTCTTGTCCATTCTTACCTTGAGATTTTATAAGAAATGTTTAAAGTTTTACCCTATAAACTGGGACTGCTTGCTAGTAGCTGTAGGCTTTCTGGTTATAAATAATGGTTACATGGTTATAAATAATGCCCCAGGCCAGCACCCATCACACAAGACTGCTCTTGAAGTATCATACATATCACAAATAATTATAGAAGACTTATGCTAATTCTACAGTTTGAACGAGGCTGTCTGATTTTTACAGATCTCTTTTTCCACTTCATTTACCCAGGAAAGTTTTGAGCAATGCTCTCTTTTTCAGGAGTACCTTGTTCACCCTCATACAGTTACACATTTGGCATGAGAGGCATGTCAAAAGAGTACCTTAGTCATGGTACTTTCCCCACACCAAACCAGAGCATGTTAGACCTACATCAGGACGATGTATGTGTTGACCCTTTCACATCAAAGCCAGACAGGTTTCTTTATGTACAGACAGAAAATACAGCGATGAATTGGATAAATCAGCCTCAAAAATCTATGTTTGAGACTAAGACATGTGTTCCTGCTCAGAATATAGAGTCAACTTTGTCCTCGATATACATTGTCAAATCTCTCACTTTCCATAAATAGATAGACTGGTATGTACATCCATGCAGGCTGGATGAAAGAGAGAATGATATGCAAGGCAAAGATAATTCAGAGCCAGGAATCTGTAGGCACTTGTTATATTGCTTTAGACATCCTAAAATCCGAGAGAAATTAGACAAATGGTGTACTAGCAGGGGTTAGAGCCACAGGCTTCTGAATCAATCTAATTGAGGGAAAGGGTCTTTGCTTCAGAGCCCTAGAGCACTTTTAAACATCGCTCCAGTGCCAGCATTAAAAAGAGTGCTTCCTGCATTCTTCCCTCAAACCAATCCACTCCAACCCCAGCGAAATCCCTGAGCTATGGTGATGAACTGGATTCATAGGGGCTTTAAAATGAAAGGTCACAATATTCTCAGACCTTAGAAGAGGTAAGACTCCGTTATGTCAAATTATGTTGTGGCCTGTGGCAGGCCAAAACAGAATTACATGGAGGATGGGAGTCAGCTGTAGCCGTGGCTGCTGTAGGGCCCATGCTTTAAAATCTAGATAAATCTAAGCAAAGGATGAAGTATGCTCTGGAAAGCAAAAAGAATGACCAGAAAATACATTTGATGGCAAAACACTACCAGCTACAATTATCCCTCTAAAACAGGTCAGCTGCTGTATTTTTTCAGGAAAACACTAAGTCGTAAATGCTTTACACTATATCTTATCAGTCATCACTTAATGTCAGGCAGCGTATTATCTTTGTGCACAATACTTCCAAATAGTTCCTGAGCTAAGCACCTATCACAAGAAGATAAAAAAAATTATCAAGAAATGTTGAGTCTCTTTGAAGCTGTGGGGGTGATATCGGCATCTGATAATTGTATTAAAAAACATTCTGTGGAAGGTCCGTACCGATTCCTGAGATTGATGCCAAAGTTAAAGATATGATCCTCAAAGGGCAACCTTCAAAGGGCGATCCTTATATGTAATTGCCCATCTCCTCAGAGTGGGACTAGAAAGAGCCTTTGCAAGGTTGCTCTCTGGTTTTGTATCAGTCAGAGATTGTAGGAACGTCACTGGTCCTTGACATTTTTAATCATCTGATTATCTAAACTATGAAAATTATTAAATTACTTATTGAACAGATCTGTGTTAATATACGTTTCTTTTATCTCAAGACAAACTGTTTTCTTGTATGAATATTGAGGCAACATTATAGGCACATTTTAATCAATATAATCAATCCCAGTATGTTTTTCTTCTCTCTCACTCCATTTCTTCACACTATACTGGAAACTGTACACCGCTAGATTGCAAAAGGGAAATGTAGATTCAAGCACATGGACATACATCATTTAAAATGCTGAACTACTGCATGTATTTTATACTTGTATGACAAAATAAATTCAACGTGAAATGAAATGGTTCATATTATATTCGAAGTATTGAAGTATAAAGAAATCCTTTTGATGATTTGTGGTCTTGTCATGATGATCTTTCCAGTTTTATTCTCTGGTCCTGAAGACATTTTGTAAAATTTCAGTTTCAAGTTTTTTGCCATTTCAACTGGCAAAAAATTTGAAACTGAACATCCCAACTTTTAACAGTATATTTTCTTCGGTTGTCAAATTAACTTTTGCTGGCTGTGTACTTTCAAATCCACAATAGAAACATGACTGAAGGGAAACATTGTAGCGGCAACGTTTTTGTTCTATAAACCCCAACCTTAAGACCGTTTGCAATCTTTAAACTTTTCCTAGTCACTTCCAACTGTCTTTGATTTTGCAATGTAGTTGTCATAATGGGGGAAACAAAACAACTGCATCAGTGCAGGTGGACAGAAAATGCATCTGCCTTGTTTTTTCTGCAACTCGGCATACCCTGCTTCACCTCTGCTCTTTCTCTTGTCAGGTGAAATACGTTTGTGGTCTCATAGTTGTCACAATGCACAAGAAAAACTTTGAGAAAGAAAATACCTAGACACTTATGACCTGCAGTCCCAGAATTACAAAGCTAATACTAGAAATGACATTGGCTAGCGAGGGATAGCTGAGAGATTGGCACTGCAGGTGAATAACACAATGGTTTTCTGAATAGGCTGCGCAGGCCTGTTTGTACTGCAGGCGTCCAATGACGGGCAGCATCTCTTGCACGGCCAGCATTCTTCCATTCTTTCTAATTTCTTTCTTCTGCCCTGACATCTCCCAGGGAAAAATACTATGTACTGAATGCATTAGTTCCTACCTCTTATAAGCTGTTTTATGTGATTAGCTGTCTTTCTGTCCAGAAAATGCTATGGTTTTCTTTTTTTGCAGCGAAGCCAATTAAATGGGAACCTTGGAATTTCTTCATGGGTTGACTGTTCTTAGTGTAACTTGTAAAGATTTGCTTTAAATCTTATTTTGATTCATTGTGAAGTAGTAAACCAGTCCAAAAGTTATAGACAAAATCTTGTTTGCTGGAGTTTGAGGAAGAGAAGTGGTTGTGTGTTACTGTATCATCTTTCACTTTTGCAAGAAAAAACATATTAGGGACACAGAATCTTTGCAGTTACAAAACTCATCATTGCTCAAAACTCAATATTTAAGCATATTCTGGATAAGCCGCCATGACAGGAGTAATGGAACATATACACAGAAAGTGATATCAGACACAGTCAGTCAGACACTTTTCTGTTGTTCTCCCACTACAACATTTTTCCATAAAAAAAACATAGAACAGAACACATTATTACTTGCATATAGTGTAAGGCCTAACCTTGGATTGCATTATGTTGTACAGAGGTGTTTGCTTTTATTGTGCTTAGCACCTATATGACTAAATGTATCTAAGAAGCTGACAAAAGTCATTGCTGACTTTCATAAGAATGTTTTACTTTATTCATTGACATATTTTTTATTTTCTTTGTACCACTACAAAGTCATTGTGGGTTTTGACAGACTGACTTGTTATCAAAGCTGTTGGACCTGGTAATTTTTGACATGATATTTTATTAATTTAATACTGAACAAAGAGGGTGTGCATTAGGTGCAAAACAACAGTTTCTGTTTAAGAAAATCAGGAAAGAAATAGGCAGTGTCACATAAAAAGAATTGCACACCCATACTACATACACTATCTTTAGAGATTACTTAATCCATAAAAATTTTTATGCTACTATGAGATTTTACACATGTTCCCCTTACCCTGGAAATGTCGCCCTACATCTCACGATCAAAAAGGTGGATATATCATTTCTGTTTATGTCAATATTCCTGATACAGTAGGTACAAGGCCTGCCTTGTCTTGTGTAAGATTCAGAACACTGAATGTTGTTTTGCTTAACCCTAGCCCTAATATATATCAAAACACAAACAATTACTTTGCTTTTATTATGTTTTATGCACGAACTTAAGATGTTTGACCTTCCTCATTTTTCCCACAATAGCTAAGCAAGATGCAGATTGCTTTGGACATGATATGTGCTGCATTATTCTTTTTAATTAGGGGGCTGATGTTTATAAGCCCTAAACAGTAACTCTAGATAATAGTGTATTCATGTCCAGTTAATCAAAATCCTGTTGGCAGATAATGGATGCCAGGGGCTCTACCAGGTTTGCAAAAATGTAATTAGCAAAGCCATGAATCTTTATTCTACAATGCTTGCTCAAGTGTGAAAAAGGACTGAACGCAACATTGAGTTTGTGCTTGACTGGTTTAAAAAGTTAAAAGGTCTTCTTTTAGACAGATGGGGAGACTTAATGTCTTTATTTTTAAGTACATAACCACACAAAGAAATAAATCTACTCAATGTAATTGAATAACCCTGATTTTGTTTTTCTGTCATCATTGCTTAATTAGCTTAGCTGTACTGGTTGTGGTGGTGGATGTTTGGACTCTGAAGCAAAACTCGGAGACACAGCAGGTGAGGTTAAAATGAGCTCCACTAAATCTTGCTTTTTGAAGCAGAGGTCAGCAACAAGCAGTCATTCAGCAAAGGCAAACACATTTAAAAAGGGAGCAGGCAGGCAAGAACAGAGGTTGGAAAGCTATATGGCTTCAGGGCACAATAAACGATCTGGCAGTGATTAGATGGATGGCTGCATCATATACTAAGGGACTAATGAGGGAATGAGGAGTAGGTGAGCAGGTGGATGTGGAGTTCAGGTAATGTGGAAAGGCCAGAAAACACTGGGGACAACTGTTGGACAGGAAGGAAATAGCAATAATAGGAACTAGGTTTTAAAACAAAAAATGCAAGGGCCTGGGGGAAATGAGATCCCTGATAGAAAGGGATTGTCAGAGAGACAGAGAATGTGTCCTCATGACATCAGCAACTATGTATCTACACATACACTAGTATGTGGCTAAAAGCAAATGTTTCTACTGAATAAATTGCTGTATGGGCAGTTAAATACACTGCACAGTATAGTTTTGAAGCTCATTATATCCAAATTGACAGTGTCATTGTAAGCAATAGTGGGGGTAGTAAGACTTTAAGACATTTTTTATGTTACCCCAAACCCTAACCATTTATTTGTATCACTTATTACTGTATATATGACTCTGTACAACTATTACATTACAGAATAAACTTTAGACGATGGGGATTATGGTTTTTGTTGTTTCTTTTTTGCGTGATACTTTTTTTCTTTTATTGACATTTGTTTTAAAACATGAAACAATGGGAAAGGAGAAAATTAAAGTCCTTCTCAA
The DNA here is from genome assembly GCA_036023655.1 of Nannoperca australis. Lineage (NCBI taxonomy): Eukaryota > Metazoa > Chordata > Actinopteri > Centrarchiformes > Percichthyidae > Nannoperca > Nannoperca australis. The sequence continues at coordinate 87,684 of JAVQJD010096465.1, read as the reverse complement.
AATGAGTAACAGCAAAGCACATAGTTAGTAAAGGGTCATCTTGTTTATGTAGAAAAAGGGAGGGGTGCACACAGTTATTTTTAGGTGCTGGACAGAGAGCACGTTTTAGTGATAAAGGGTAGAGGATGCCCACAACATTGAAGGGCTCACATAACAAACAAAAAAATATTATATGTTATCTTCTTGTTTCTATAACATTCATAAGTCAAATTTCCTACTAGCATTATTGTCTCATAGGTGTTGTTCTCTTGAAACCTTTATTAAACCTTGAAATAATTCATTGCATAGACTGGAGGGAAGATTTGGTGATTTTCTGTCTGCATACTGCCAGAGCTCAAATGAGTTTTGGATTCAGATCTCTGCTTGCACCCAGCTGCCATCCAGACAAACAAATGGAACCACCGTCCAAGCAAAGCCTAATGCACCACGGAGAGAACATTAGAAACACATATCCTGTTTTATTAATGTGGTCAATACAGTCCATTAGGCCAGAGATTTAAAAGCCACAGAGCTCTTCCACCTCCATTAATATTTTCCTCTGACCCGTGGCAATCTTGTTTTTTATTTTGTCAGGAAAAAAAGGCCAAGTTGCTTTCCATATTTCCCAAACAGCACTAACATAAAAATGTTATGTTGACTGTATAGGAAATTTTGTATAGCGTTTGCATGCTTTATATTTTGGTCATGAGAACTGAGTTGTGAATTATGGGAAGGTAATATTATCATGAGTTTCTGAGATGACGGTAAGGAAGGCATCCCTCAGTTTTTCAAGATGAGTTTTATGGCCGTCCATAGTGGCCTTTGGACAGATTTTCCTTAATAAACCAATTCCATGTGTTAGCCAAGGCTGATATGTATGAAAGGAGCAACTGTGTCCAGAATAGTATCAAAAGTGTAGGTTAAACCACTTATGACTTTAGTGACTTGAACTAGATATCTGAATAGGCAAATGCTTGGCATTGTTTTATAGCAACATTGGATTAAGGAATGCAAGAGTCAGTCAAGTAGTTTGTAATGTTGGAGAAGGCAATGTCAACACATTAATGATCAGTGACCCCAATGCCCTCACTTGAATTCACTCAAATGGATAACATATGACAAGATCAAGCATACGAACCATACTGTATGTGATTAGAAGGGACAAGAAATCATGGGGGCATTTAAACAAAATAATTGGAAACAGTTCAGAGCATTTATTTATAACTGTGGATGTAGGCATCCTTTGCATTATGTAGCATAAAAACCCCATGCCAGTTTTGAGTAAACTGAAGAGTTGGCACTGGAAGACTGTTAAGATCTTGTTTTGACAGTTGCACAAAAGCACTCTATAATCAGATACTGTAAATTGTCAAGTAAAAATAAGCAATATATATTTTCAAATAATGAAGACTTTTAAAAGCCATATGATAACATATACTTCAAACTATCAAACAGGGACATTTGGGAATAAAGGCATGACTCTAATTGAAGCCGGTTACCAATAAAGACCTGCTTCTCTTTGCAGGTGAGGTAAATATTTGAGAAAAATCTAAGAGTAGTTAGTTTGGTTAAAGTGCTAAGAATTTGAAATGTGGAATCCGCCCAGAAGAGAGGTGATAATGATTTTCAACATTATCCATCTATATTTGTTAGAGTTTCAAGTGATACTCTATCCCATATTTAATTGTTCTTAGAAGGACAAAAAATGCACTAAAAAGATTTGCATGCCTGACAATGCTTGGGGGTTATTCTAAACCATACAGATAGAGGAAAACAGTAACAGGACAGGACAAAGAATGTCACAAAAGGATGAGTGGACTTTTGTCAAAATGGTAAGCGAGTTACATAAACTATGACATCTACTATGTACATCTTTGACCTGTTTTCCTTTTCGTCATCTGCTAGGAGATTACTGACACGGCATCCAGTCTTTTCTTTCACCATTAGAGCATATCTGTGTCTGTGCACTACGCAGCCAAGGTTGTCAAGTCATTTCCCTCTGTAGTCCCATTCATAGCTTGTGGCAGACCACTCCCAGTGACAGTAATGGTTCTTTAAAAGCTTGGCAGAAGTGTATTCCCTTTGCTGTCTGACAATGTTGAGCAGCAATGGTCAGAGCCCACCTTATCCCACACCTGCCCTCTACACCCTTCCCTCTCACAAGAGCACTATTTCAGATGTGTAGTCAATCCTGATTCACAGAGACATTATTCTGCACAAAGAGATTCACGGGTGCAGTGTCATGCCATCATTCCAAGTATCTGTAGTGAGCAGTTGAGAATATTCCTCTTTTCTTTTCTTCTGTATTGTATCCAGATTCCCAGGGCAGAGAGAGACAAGGTAGATAGCATAAAGAGATAAGACACAAAACCCTTTTATTCACCAACAGATTTGAAACAGGGAAATTAATTCAGTCTTATTATCTGACTCTTTAAGGAGCCAGAGGGCTGAAACTTGAATGTCATCTGCAGAGATTTTGCAAAACTGTGTTCTAATGCCGGTAGTGTATGTCATTCAATTTCCATATAAGATATGAAATTAACTAACACTGACTTCACTGAAATGTAACAAACTTGAAGAATAATGTAATGGATGTATTTGATGTCAGTTGCAATGATTTATTTGTTTTTGTGTGACAAATTAAATGGAATTTAGGTTGGAAAGTATCTTAGTGTAAACAACAGCTTTTTCCAGAAGACTACAAAGTCTTCTGGAAAAAGCAATACGGGCTGTAGTTATTTTAAAAATATATGTTTAGTATGCCATCCTCAGCACAGATACTGAGATGTCTAAGGTTTGACCCCTAACAGTTTCCCACAAGGTTAGCATGCCCTCCCTACCATGTTCATCCAGTAGCCCCATACATCAGCAGTGACACTGGGAAAATGAATGTCACTGAGAACCAGAGCCCAGTGATGCTGCTGATGGCATCTTGATCACTAGCTAGACACATGAGAGATCAGCTAAGTAAATCCTCAACAAAGCATTATGTGAGAATTAATATTAAAGGAAACTAAATATCAGGCTTCCTTCTGTACATGCTGTACAATACAGTACAAAAAATAACTTTGTAAAGCTGTTAAATGAATAGTAAATATGATGATATCTTAAGAATAAACTCTGTATTTTGAGGAATGAGGAACATTCTGTTGAGGTTAGAATAACTGGAGTAATAAGATGAGCAGTTTTCAGTGAGAGGCCCCCCATTTTAATTATGCCATCATTAATAACACATTATAGATCAGTCTTAGGGAGACACAATTTATCATGTTAGCTGAAGGGTCACAAACATGATGAAGTGATTATAAGCTAATGTTTAGTTAATGATCATTGCAATACTTGGAATTCAACAGAATACAAGCACTCCTTGGTCATTTTGCCAGATTGTTATGAAGAAGATTTGAAATGTTTAATGCCTCAGATATTGTGATAACACAAATACATTAGGTCTTGCATCAATTACATTCATACTAATGTGTTCTATCTGCATGAACTGATTGCCATAAATTATTATTTGTAATATTGTTCCTTTTATTATGTTCTAGTCATCATTACAGGATATTACCTTAGCATGTTTACCTTAAAATACTTTGAAATTACATTGGTAAATACTTCAGTTTTACTGCATTTCTACTCCCTCTACATTAAATATAAGTAATATAATTTTCATATAACAATTACCGAATGTTACCTAACATATGCAGTGTAACTACTGCAGTATTTAACACATTTTATTGTAGCCCCTACAGTGCGAGCTATTACCTTTACATCAATACCTCATTAGTGTGGCCTATGATATGCTACATAGAAACTATACAGCAGATATTTTATTTACTTCTGCTTTGTATTCTGAATCAAAAGCATGCCTCCAGTGCTTCTAACTAGTTTAAGGGGTGTTCACTGTTCAGTTGCTATCAAGTGGATGGATAAGAAGTCCCAACTACTGACTGAAACTAACCCCTTGAAAGAAAATATATAATGGTTACCAACGATTGGTTTGTTTCACAGACAGACAATATGTGCTACAAGAGAAAAGGATGAGGGGTACAGGGGGAGAGAGAGAGAGAGACAGAGGAGGATCAGACAACATTCCAGCCTGCAGTAACCTTGATGACACCCTTCATTACTATGTGCGGGCTGACATCCTGACAGAGGCATGCGGCACCAGATGGAGGGGAGGGACACAGCACCATTCCCACCCTCCACTTGTCCTTCGTAGAGGGGCAGCAAGAAGGAAGTTGTGGATAGGGAAGAAAAGGAAGAGGTTGCAGCATCGTTGGTGCACAGTTTGAGTGACACTGCACTGGCTCAGCTCTGCAAGGCTGCCCTTGTCCTTGTGCTTTGACAGCAGGTGGCCTAAACTCTGGCCCAACCTTGCCATATCAAAAACCTTAGCCTACTACTCTGCATGAAGCAGGAGGACCCTCAGTCCAACACCTGTACAATTCCCAAAGATCCCCCATAGAGATGTCAATGCAAGTATACTTCATTACAAATTTGAAATCACAGCAGGTGGAAAAAGTTTCCTGACTTGAAGATGATACACAGCAAATTGTGAGAGTATTAAAATCTTCTTAAATAAAACACTCATTTTATATTGATGATGTTCACACTTCAGCATGAAAATCGTTTTCTATGCAATAGATGGATATTCTTGCTTAACTCATTTTAATCCAGATTTCTTACATACAAACTTAAAGTGCTAATGAATGTAAATGTACTGTAATTAATAATGCATATAAGGTGTTTTCAAAAGAGGCTTCTTAAACTGACAGTGTTGGTTTAAATGTTACAGTATGACACAGACATCTATCTACAGTCCCAGTGCTGCGAGAAATACAGTCATGGTGAACTGATCAAAGGTTGCATTGACAGCAAGGCCCCTTTAAGGACATTGGCAGTTAGCACAGGGCTGCCCAGCCTCTTTGTCTTCCTGGCAGCCCTTTGATGAGAGCCCCCTGGGTGATTCACTCTTACTTACAGAAGTGCACACGGCTGTTAAGAATTGGATCAAAACAGATTGAGAGGGGGTTGAATGCACAGGGAGGAAGAGTGGAGCAAAGGATTAAAAAATAAGAGATGGATAGGAGGCATAGAGAAATAGTGTGTAAAAAATAAGAGATGGAGCATGGGGCAAACAGAGGGTGACTTATAGGGGAGGGAGGATTAAAATGTTGAAATATTCAGACCTATTCATCAGTTCATTGTTGTCACATTCAAAGACAAAAGGTCACTGTATTTAATGGCCTTCCTGTCCTGGGGTGGGCAACATGGGTTGTGCAATCAACTCATCAATTTGAACAGTGAATCAGTCACGCCCATCTTTGCATGGTTACAAATCTGATGTAAATTTAGATGAATCCCTGCCCTACTTAACTCATCAGCCTTAACAGTTTTGAATGGACTTCGCCAGTCTCCATTAGTGTGCATTGCCTGAGTCGTGGGGTAAATCCAAAAGGTTTTCTGTTGTTTCCGTTAAATGGAGAGCCAGGTAAATGACAGGGTGCATTTCAGAATATTTCTGAAATATTTAACAGGCAGTAGTGGGGTCATTTTGGCAATTTTCAGTTTGATTTCCTTGATTTGCTTAGTGATAATAATAAAACAATAAGATGGAGCTTTCTGTTTACAAAAAAATATAAAAGTATTTGACTGTCAACACATTAATGGGATAATTTTAATAATAATAAAAAGCATGTAGCACAAGCTAGAAGGGGCTAAAAAGCTGCAGAACTGAGTGGTTAATTCTCTACACACATTCATTCCATTTTACATTACTCAGTCACATGCAACATGAAACATATCAGTTATTCCGTGTAAATAGAAATGCAGCATAGTCTGCCTCTTCTGTCATGTTTGTCAGCAGTGTAATATTTCATCCTATCATTGATTGGCAGCAGCATTGGGTCCTGGCTGTTACTGCAGCGGCAAGAGGCACATATTAGACCTGCTAAATTTTGGCAGCAGATGGCAAAACACGTGTTCTCCCATGGGGTGGCAGCCAGCTGGCCTCTCTTTGCCACTGTGACTAGGGTGAGCAGTAAAGTTGCTACTTTATGTACACTGATATATGAAAAATTTTGCTGCTTCCCACTCAGCAAGTATTTTATTTAGGCATGTCACGAGAAGTGATTCAATATTGTTTATTTGTATTGTTTAATGTGTGGCATTGTTCAGTAGTATGGAGGTTCAAGGGTGCCTGTAGGGAGTTAAATATATTTAAAAAAATCTATTACCATTGATGCAACTGAATCAGCTCCAACAAAGGAGCTTCAAATTTCAAAATACATAATTTTTTAATGCCACACTCTCAAAATGGAACTCATTTGTTAGAAGTCAGCCTTGGCTTTCCTTCCAGCTCAACAAGCCCTTGCCTTATTCGTTGTGATTGAAGAGGGTCATGTGGTAATTTTAGTTTCTATGTAATACAAATGAAACCAAGAAGGCCTCATAAATAATGCAAACAACCTAAAGACATAACACCAAAACAAATGCACATGGCTGAGGTTGCTAGGCGACAGGCTCGTTAACGATGGTGAAGGTAAGGTTCAGCCAGAAAGCTTTAATAGCTGCAGCAGTCTGTAGGAGCTGATGAAATTATTGCAGAGCAGCCTAAGTTTGTTAACTGAAATGAGAGTAATCTAAACAAAACAACATTAATGGCATAACAAGCCCTGTATTTTAGTAGTATGTGTTTAAATTTAAAGCAGAGAAAGGAAGGCGAATACAATAAATCAGCAATGCCACAAAGCATCATGTCCAACTAAAGCTACAGTTTACACTGTCAAAACATGTGTGGTGTGCCGTGTAAGTAATAGGAACAAATATACTATTACAAAGAATTTGCAATTTACTTTGGGCAAAGGAACTGCCACAAACAAATGATCTTGTTTACGCGTTTGAATTGAAAGCAGGCTGAAGTACACACTGCATAGAACTTTGTGTGTGTGTGTGTGTGTGTGTGTGTGTGTAATTTGGAATACGTTGCTAAATAAGCCTGTAGCCTGATTATCAGAATGAATTGTTATTGGGTTTTAACTTTATTATTCAGTCTGACATTGTGCTCATGTTAGCCTTTTTTTTTGCCACGTGTAAATCATATTTGTTGAGAGTTGATAGTCCCCAACAAAATAAACAAATAGTACATAGTTCCAAATAAACAGTTTCACAGTCATGGAATATGACAAATCTTTGAATAAGTTATTAAAAGCTGTCTTCTGTATTTTATGTAATTAAATCCTAATTTTAGTAAAATATAAGCATCAACATGAAAAGCCCTCAAATATATTGCCCTATTATATATATTGGTTAGACATATCAGTTAGCAGCAAAACTGCTATGTCACACACACTATTGTCTCACAATGGCTCACTAGTGTGGTATCAGCATAGACTAATTACTTGTCCTACAAATCATAATTTGTTTTGCCGAAGATTCCTCTCAGTAGCATGCAAAATAAGGCCAAAGGTAATCCCATTGATTAGTGTCGTGTGAACTCGGCACCTTTCAACAATGAGGTGAGCATGCCGTCCCATTAAAATTAATTAATTACCTTTTGCCATTTGGGAACCATTTAAATTTGTAAAAATGTGCCTGGGCCAGGCAAGGTTAATTGGGCATTTAGCTCTCAGAGCTCCCCTCAACACCCAGGAGGAGCTTGTCCCTAAAACAGAAGCAAGTCCTTAATAAAAGTAGCACAGTGACCCCTCCAATAGACAATAAAGGGATTCTTGTCTTTGACCCCATACATCCTGCTACTGATAAATGGATGCATATGGATGTGTCTACACAATCTTACTCTATCCTACTACATTCCCTAGAAAGTAGGAGAGGAAGGCTAGAAAGGTGTTTCTGGCTTGTGTTTTGAAATTGTGATCATTGTGCGTGTGTGTGTGTGTCTCCCCCCTGACAGAGACAGATGGAGTGGGAGCCACCAGATTTACCAGAGGAAGCAGTTTATAGAATATTGTCAGGGGAGAGTAGGCAGTTTCTGAAATACAGCTTTCAAGTCACAGCCATCAATCTCACCAGTGACTGTCTAGATCAAGCAGGCTGGAGAGCTAGTTTGTTAGTGTTCACAGAAGATGAGTGTGTTACGCTACACTATTCTGAAGCCTCAGAGACAAAACAGCCGCCAGCAGCTTCATGCAAAGAGATAAGTGGTAAGGTGAAGCTGTCGGTCATCAGTATGTAAATAAATTGCCCCATTCTGTCAATCAGACAGTTAAACTAGGGCAGTAAAACTGGAGGTCCTGTGTTAATGAGCTGCCTCTCAGGACTATATGCAGGCACATATACATCGGGGACTAGCAACATGTTGAACAAATTTGACCATCCATTTTTTCACCAATTTAACCCCTAAAACATTTTATGCTAAGGTAATGGATATGATGATCGTAATTTTCTTACAAAATTGTAGTATTTCCTTCTTTCACTGAGAGATCACTTGGACAGCAAAACAATATATACCACCATTGTGTTTCATAGTGGTTACAATGACTGGTGGGGAAGGAGGAGCAGGACTCATTCATTTTCTACCATAAAGAGGAGCAGCCCTGGTTAATATTGAGATTAACAATGTCATAGAAATATGACAATAACATAAAATAGATGGGATGGCAAAAGGGGTGACATTAAAAAAATCATGTTGTGTCAGGTTAACTCAAACAAAAATTTGTCATATGGATGGATAGAAATAATATAATCCTTCAAACATAAACTGTGTATTTATTGCTGTTATGTGGCTTAAAATTTGAGTCAGACTTTCATGAGGGAGCATAGCACAGAAAACCACATATTCTTCCATTCATCATTCTGCTAGCAAGACTGCTTAAAAAAAGAGAGTCTGAATCCTTATTACACCAAGCTGCAAGGCAGTGATACTGGAAACACCCTCCGTGTCTCTATTTCTTTACCACCAATGAGCTGTTAATAAATTAAACCATTGAGTTCAATATAAAAAAAGAGGCCAGTGTTCTCTTCCAATAAAATAGAAGGTTTCAAATTCCATTACCACTATAACTTTTATCCTGCTGTGCAATGTCCTGCTTTTGTAAGTCTCCAAATCTGATTGTACCATATGGCTTGCAAGGCTATGATGAAATAAGTTATATTGGAAATGAATGTTATGTTCAATAAATACACAGTACACCGTGGTCCAATAAACTTAATAGTTCTGATACAGAAACCATGTGTTACTAGCACTCTGTGCTTGCACAAGTGTCTAAACATATCCAAAATGTATTTTAGTAGCAACTGAGGAGCTCAGGACAACTTTGTAAATAGAAGAATTCATATATTTTGACAAAAAGAGGAGATCATATGGGTCAAGTCTAGAAAGAGCTTTAACGCTCACCTTGAACTGAAAGAAAATTGTTTAGAATTCACAACATTACAGAATATACTGGTGCATACAAACCTACTGCAACGTCAACAACATATCCAATCATCACTACCTTGATAGTGAATGGATTATTCATCACTACAGTTACATCAACGCCTCCACAATAAGATTATCATTAGTGCAGAACCTAGGGCTATGTTTATAGCATTATCAGCTGGCAGGTGATAATTCAGGTTTATAGCACAGGATTCTGTCATGCTTGTGATTTTGTTTCCTACATCTACATCCACAGGGTAGAAGCATAAATCTACCATTAAAAGGATGGGGTGAACACTCGGGAGTAGTTTGAGTCTGTCTAATTACTCCTCTGCTAAAACTGTAAGGCAGTAAGTTCTGGCAGGTTAACGTCTATGATACCGTCTGCTCTTGTAACTAGTAGATTGATTCCCATACTGAGACTTGAAAATGTGATGCCTGAATCTTGCAGTTTCACATGTGGCATCACCTTCCTAAGCACCCAGAACATATAATTCCCACAGAAGGTACAAAACAAGATAATTTCTATTTTAAAGCTCCACAAAAGTATGATAAAGTCACTGAGGAACAGACTCTGAGATGTTGTGGCATATTGTTACTTACACCGGCTAATTGTTACTTACACTGTATGAGCATTAGCATCAGGCACAACAATGCTGACACTGCGGACCAGGGCTAACAATGGAAGGGGGTTTTGCCTTGCAAATAAAGGTTCTGCTGCATTTCTTTCTTGTTCAGCCACAGGTATAAAATAGTGAATAATATTAATGTTGGATATTATAACAGCACTTTTCTTCTTTCTGTTGTTAAATGAAGAATTGCATTGTTACATTTGCAGCTTCTGGTTTACATGTAGAGATGAATTTGTGCATCAAAACAGAATATTTGCTGAGAATAAATAAATCACAATTGATCTTTGGAGGCTAATTGTATCTTACACTGAATTGTTAGATCGTTTGTGCAACTTTTTATTTCTGATTAATTGCTTTAGCCTTGCGCCTTTGTATAATTTACAAAAATTGCAGTCCTAGTCTTTGATTTATTGTGTTGCTGTGCTGTTTTGTACTTTAACTTATTTCATGTGTTCTTTGCATATTTGTGATTTTGTTCAGCACCTGAGGGTTATCATAAATAACACCACAGCTGAACCCAAAACATCATAATATCAAGACAGGTCCTCAAAGCACACTAGTTTTCACCAACACGAAACTGCATTAATGTGTTTCAAGTCATTTTCTTCTTGCTCTGAGCCACATGACAACATTTTGCACCTGAAATACTTAATGCCGTTTTTTTTTGTGTGGCTTGTCACAAAATTCACTCTGTAGAATGCCCTTAACATTGGCACTCACACATTTCTGTCATCCACAGCTGTTAACAAGATTCTAGAATAACAACAGCCTTGAGGTGTTTACGGTGTAGTGTCTTCAATTATCAGGAGAGCTACCTGCCAGGTTGTGTCTAATTCCTTGCAAGGCGAGAGTGTACACTAACAAGTGTGTTTCTTCCTGTCAGCTGTTTTTCTACCCACAGGAAAGCACAGACATAACAATAGGTTCACCTGTTCCTTGTTAATGGGCTTTATTTAGTTGACATTTATTTAACTGAGGCTGGATTGTTTCCCCTACCTATCCATTATATAAGGGTATGCATTTTGTCCCACTTTCTATCATTCTAGCCTGCTTTCCTGTTGTCTCTCTGGGTTTGTGAATTTGTATAGAAAATAAAATTCAAAACCAAGCATTCTAAAAATGTTATTCGCTACTTATATGTTCAAGTACATTATTAGATTCCTTGTGATGTGGATTCCCAGCAGTTTGGAGCTTTGTTACCACGCAATAACACACTGAGGTGTTTTGGAGAAAGTTTTCCCTGAATAAACTATGGTAACCTGGTCATGGGTCACATCTCTCGTCTGCGCTGCCTCACTCCCTCTACCTTGCAGGTCTCATGCATCAGTTCAGTGCTGTTGCTTGTGTAGTTGCTGTAGTGGTATTAGGATATTTGTTTTAAAATATAATACTTTAAATTAAATTCCTCTTGAGACAATTATTTAAGTAATATCCATGTTATTTTGCATAAATATTCATGTAAAGAGCACGTTAACAGTAGGAACGCTAGCTTATTATTAGGTGTGGGTGGCTACTGCATGTGAATGTAAAATCTGGTGTCCCTGGTGATTTTATGTATTTATTTATCTTAATTCATGCATTATAACAGATTATTACTGAGCTAGCTGAACAGATAAAGCAATATATGAGCCGTGAGTGTTTGGGTGTATCCGAAAGTTAGCTGTTTGATTAATTTTCTGAACACATAACGCTACACTAATGGAGATCTCAAAAAAAGTAGGGTGATATAGACATGGATAACTTCCTTCGAGTTTACATGGTTCCCATTATCAATCTCAGAGATTTGAAATATGCTTGTAATGTAGGATTTAGAAATGTAGTTAATGTAGTGGTTAAGTTACCACCTGAAAAGGAAATTCTAACATATGAAAGAGCTTTTAAATGAATTTGGCAGGGATCAGGTTGAACAGGTAAGATGTTGCTTTAGCAGAAAGTACTAATGGCAAACGTGTCTAGTGAGCCTGCTTCTCACTCAGAGAATAAGCTGCCGGGCACCAATGCAGTAGGTGTGCATTCTTAGAGAAACCAGAGATCTCATTAGGTAAATTGATAATTTCATGTCTGTTTAGGTCAATTATCTTCAATTCAGCAACATCAAATGTGTCATGTGAATTAAAGCATGTGCAGTAAACACAGACGGGAGGATAGGAGGTGGTCATCTTTATCAGCACTGATGAGTTTGGAGATTTAGAGTTTACATTTGTAGCTCTCACTCAATAGTGAGGCAATTATCATGAGCTAATTTATTGAGACTGTAATATTGCGCAGAACGTTCCACACGCTGTATGTGTCAACAAGGTTATTGTGTTGGTACAGTAGTCAAATTAGAATTCCTGTCATAGGGATCCGATACACAGACTGGTGAGGCAAAAGTGTTTTATCAGAAACAGTGATACTCCACCCGAGGACCAGATTCAGGGTGATAAAGTTACAATGTGTCTTTTCATGTTCAAAACAAATCAAGAGAAGATGAACAAGAAATATTACCGAAGGGGTCAGACGCGATATTTAGACAAGTATTGAAGTCACGGGTAATAAAATGTAGGGGTTACCAGGTCATAGAAGAAGCTGGAAGTCCTCTAAAAAAGCATGCTGAAATATTTTATTAGTGTCTTCATCAGTATCAAAGCTCTTTGTGTTTTCTATTTTGCTGATGCTTTGTCTGGCCCTGTGCCACCCATGAAACATTTTTAACATTGCAACATTTCTAATGATGTGACATTTACATATTACATTGTAACATATTAGTTTATTACATTTAATAAGCTAAAAACAATATGAACAATATGCAAGCTCACAAAAATGATTTTGCGAATGGTGCTAGCACACTGACTGTGTAGTTGGACAAAGATTCCTATTTGTCTTCCCCAAGCACCAAAAACTTAACTGATCACACTTTTTCTTTGATTGTGAAATCCTTTGAGAATTCTGATGTTAGGAAAGTGTAATGATTGCAAACTGGCAATTTTCACATGGAGCAACATCTTTGAATAGGGATACAGTCCTGTGAGTTTGGCGTCCTCTCTTATCACAAGGGAGATATTACGGGTCTTGTTCACCACTCTGTCTTGCCATGGATTTAATTTTGGACTGTAAACAGACAGTTTGTCTCTGGTTGTGAGGATATTGTCATTTTTTCATTTTCTCATTTCCCTTGCTTTTTGTGTGAAACTGCCTCACCTCTCTTTGCTGTAACATTCATCACATTGTTTGCATTTCTTTTGATCAACATTCCTATAAACTGCATGTCATTGTCATATCTTGCCAGGGTCTCTGGAAAGTGACCACAGAACTCCAATGATACAAGTACTGGGTCAGTAGCACTCCTAAAACACACCGAAAAGTTGAAATTAATATTGTCTCCATGGTTGGTTTTCATTACTTACTGTATTACTACTGTACTCCAACATGAGAGAGATGGCTAAATGTACTAAGCTTACTGTGTCTCACTTTAGATGTTTGGATGACAATAGCTATTTAGCTTTGGATGGATTTGAAGAAAAGAGGAAGGGAACCCAACATGTTTTTCTGTCAAATCATGGAGGAGAAAAGCAAAACAGACTTTGGCTGCCATTTTGCCTTTATCTTTCATTTATTGCTAAAGTCAGTATTTTTTGAAACCAAAAATTTTTCTGTAAAAATGCAGGAATGTGGACAAAATGTTGCTGGGAAACTATGCAGAAATTCGCAGAGAAGCTGACACATTCAACTTCAAAGGCTGCTGCCCTGTGTGTTTGACAAAATTATGATAGGCTGAGCAATGCAGGGTATCTGGTAGCTAGCACCTGCTAGGGTCAACCTAGCTGTTTTGTTTGTTTTGGGCAATTTACAGATCAGTCGATTCTACTGAATTTCCTGAAGTGTATCACAGTGTCTTTTTCTCTAAAACATTCTTGTGTGTCTGCAAGTCATATACCCCAGGGCTTTGATTTATTTATACTTAATGTTGTTGCAGCAGCTGTCAGGTAGCTGCTCACGTACCCCTTACATGTCAGCATGGGGGCATATTTTATTGTATACATGTTAAAGACTGAGAACAGTTCTGGTGAATGCCACTGCCTTACTGGAGGTGAATCCTTGAGCACAAGCATTATTTCTTTCACTATATTCAGCGAGCAATAAACAAACTGGTTTACCAGGAAGAAATCTTTGTTATCAGCAAACTTCAGAGAAACAACAATGCTCATACTGAGAATGTTTTATAGAACCAAATGCTGCAGTCAAGAGTATTTTGGCAATGCTTTGACAATTCCAGTATACAAAAATTAGCTGTTTTTTAGGATTTGGTGAATACTAGAGTATGTAATGCATTGTTGTGTGTGGAATCCTAACATTTCTAAAAAGGGAAATGGTACAAACAAGCCTTGCTCTTCTTATTAAATATAGCCTTTTAATGAGAAATAGATTATTATATGAAACATTCATTTGAAATAAGCTGATATTATGATCTCAACAGAACAGCAAAAAAGTACATAGGCAAGGTATTAGGTGTAAAAATCTTCAGACATATCCATGAATACATGTAAGCAACACTGTGGTAGCATAATGCCATACGAGTAAATGTGCTTGTTTTATGGACCTTGCAGTGGCTAAAAACTAAATTGTAATGTACAGTATGTTTTGACAATATAAAAACAGTCATGAACAGTTGTCATGAATCTAATTAGATACATAAGACATGGATGCCCTGTACTTTGTGCCAATGTACTCAAATGGAGGGCTTTAATGAAGTAGTCTTTGTATTCCCTTTTAATACTGTTATATTTTATAATATTGTTACTGTAGCAGAACATGTGTTACTGTAACAGAGTTAATATTTACAGATATATTGTACAACAGGGGACAAAAAAAATATCCACCATTACTTCAAGTCATCCTTCGTCTCTGTCTGGTGGTTGATTTCCCCACATGCACAAACCTCCTCAAAGGCGTAGTTCTCAGGAGGGGATGAAAAGTGTATATTTGATCAACATTTATGGTCTTAAATTCTGAAGCTAATTCAGTGTCACTCTTCTGTGTAACATCTAAAGGTTTTCTCCAGCTCTACATGTGTTAAAGGGATAGATAACAGGCACTTAATAATAATAATAATAATAATAATAATAATAATAAGGTAATAATTCATTTGAATAGTCCAATGTTGATGCTGAACAACCAAGTCCTCTATTTACTGCATTTCTATTGATTACAGGCTTGAGCCCATCTCAGGCGTGTTATGTTTTGCTTCAGTATGTCAAAATCAGCTGTACATCAGCTTGAACGAATCTATTAGGATACTGTTAGCATGCAAATGTTACAATGGTAATGCCATGGATGCTAACATATTTGCAAAACTACCATGTTAACATTAGCATGCTAATAAGCTCTAAATTCACACCTAAGCCTGATAAACTAATACAATAGCATGTCACTTTTAGACAGCTAGGAATTACCATCTAAGCCCAAGCAGATGTACTGGTCACGATACAGTACATTTTACTGATATCCACCAGTCCAGATGGCCTCTCTCATCTTGGCTTGAGGCGGGGTTGCCATCTTATGCAAATTGGAAACAATAGCACTGCAGAGGTAACTGCTCACTCGCTAAAAGCACTTTTACAGATGTTGAGCTATTAACCTAACAAAGACATAGACTTTGACAACACAAAGCTGAGTCTAACAACCTGAGCCTTAGTTGTCCTTAACTGGCAACCACATATAACCCATACATTGGAAATCGGTAAACTATTATTTAACTATTTGGGTGAACTGAACCATCACCCAAAACTGATTGGATTTGTAGTGATACATTATAGTTACTTAAGTGACTAAGTCGTTATAAAGCACCTCTCAAGCGTTAAAAGAGCTTTACAAGAAGACTGACAGCAGTAAAATAATCGTCATGGTCATCGTCAAAGCCAGACATGATTCTTTACACTATGAGAAAAATCTAGACACTATATAAGTTGTGATTGTGGATGCATTAATATCTGCAGCTGACAAATCTACATCTGTAAGAATCAGAAACAAGCTTTGTTCCAGGGTCGCTGACAGTTCTTGCTTAAATCATTGCCAACATTTTGACCTCTACTTTTAAGAGGTGTTGGATTAGTTACAGAATTCCAAAACCAGTTTTATTGATTGTTGTTCCAACAATGGTTGTTCCCAGATATATAACATACCTCTGCATACAGCTGATCCCACAAGACTAGTCTCATCACAATGTGAAAGAACAACAACAATTGTTTTAAAGAACACACAATTAAACAAAAAATACCAAAGCAACCAAACTATAATTACATCAACATATCAGACATAAACAACAATAAAATAATTAGAAAAAATGGAAAAGTACAAAGGTGCTATTCTAAAAGCTTGCTTTTTTGGAACCCATCCTCTGACAACAATTTAGCCTCTAGGAGCAACGGCCAATGTTTTGGGGCTTCTGGTGTAGCCTTTTTACTGTCCAATTAGCACTCTCATAACCCATCGGCTATCGTCTGACAATGATTTTAATGCAGATACATTTTTAAAAAGCTAATAAAAAGCTAATTTCTAGGGTTCCAGGATTGATAAAAAGCTAAATCGTCACCAGACAATAGCCGATAGGTTCCGAGATTACATTTCAACCAATATGTTTGCTCTCTTCACAGACTGTTTACTTACATGCAACCAAAGTCAGCTCACACTTGATTGGTCAACCCTAATTGGACTACAAATGGACTACATGTCCATAGAAACCAGAATGCTACTGATCCCAAAATATTGTTCCTTGCCTATATATTCTGCATTTATATGCAGGTATCTGTTTATTGAGATTAAAAAGCTTGCAACTGACTTGGCAGCTTTTGTACTAGGAGGAAGGCTTTTCCAGAGTTAGAGGGTCGTAGCAGCAAATATGAAGTCTCCCCTTTTTGAAGTTCAAACCCATGTGTGGCCAAAACTGGTAGGTTATATGACATGAATGACCTTGCCTTTGTTATTGTGTAACAAACATGCAGGTAATGGATTACACCGACAAAACATCATCAGCAATAGCAATGTTTCAGCATTGGATTACCCAAATAAAGTGTGACCAACAATATATAGGTAGTGTTTCATATTCCAGTTTGATGATTGATGAGTGTTAAACAAAGTTCTAGCTCTGTTGATAATTCCAGCAACATGCAAAATAAGGTTAAATTTCATATCTCGAAAGCAAAACAGAAGTCTTTACATGTGGTCATAAAAAGCTTACAGATTAAACACTGCCAAAAAGGTATTTTAAGCTTTAATATAACCATTTCTTTTTTCTTTTTCTTTTTTTTTTTCCTGTGGCACAACAGAGATATTCAATGGCTTTACAACACAATTCTTATCCAACATAATATGCCTTCCCTTGTCATCTGTCTTTTTGCTGTGCTCTTATCAAAAAAACTGAAAGAATAAAATATAAACATACAAATGGAACATTTCTTTTCAAGTTATGAAGTAAATTCTTTGTGAACGGGGATGGACTTTATGTCTTACTGTATGTCTACCTCAGGGAAGTGTATGGCTTTAAGTTGTCTTGCAAATGTGCCTGAATGATGAATGTTTACATTTTGCTCTTGGTGCTGAAAAGCTTCACAACTCAGCAGTCACAACATGTACATTTTGCAAAGCTGTACAAAATAGCATTGATTGTTAAATCTTCAGACCACAATATTGCACTCACGCACCAGGAGGTACTGCCTTGTAAAAAACACAGCTCGAATTTCAAACACGGGAAGAAGCGCTCCAAATGCAAGATTTAGCTTAGACTGGAGTCAATCTCAAATGACACATTCAATTAACGAACAGCAATAAGCATCAAGCCAAAAAAAAAGGAATACGCACACTTGCACACGCGCACGCACACATACACATACATTCACTCACATATATATGTATATATAAACAGCTGGCTTTGTTATTTGACATGACTATCCATTACTGCCCTGCTGTGTGCCTTATGTGTCAGAACAATGACAGAGTGCCTCATAACTCACAAAGAGCAATGCAGATTTGCTGTGGGTTTGAAATGTAATAAAGAGTCTATAAGTAATGTGTTGACTACTTATTCACTAGGGCTATTTAATCCTTACAATGTATAAACATTTTTAATATTAAACTGTCCATTATGTCTGAAATATTCTGCACATTAGTTGAAATAAAAGGATATCTGGTCTGCCCTTGTGTTATGTTATTATTCCTTTAAAAATGTTTTTCTCAGTAAAGAATGGCAGTTTCAGATATAACCTTTGATCCCTCAGAGTAAAATCAAGGCATCTTTTTCACCAGTACATAGATTTAATGTTTCTTTTTTTTTCTCTCTCTCTCTTAAGTTTTTTTGGGGAATGACAGACATGCTGGGACAAATATGATACAGTCCTTATAGTGGTTCCATTAATCTTCTTTATCTGCCTGAAATGCTTTTCTTCACTGCCTTTTTCCTTTTTCTCTTTAAGAATTATGCTTACAAAGTTAATATTACATCAAAAGGCAGAAAAGGTCCAAAAATTAAAAAGAGAAAACAAAATTAGATTAATATCCCCTTATAGTTCATTTGTTGGGTGTTTCTGTTTGCTGTCCTTATGTTAATGTTACTATGTTCAACAGAGTTTAGCAGTCAGGTGATCCGATTGTTTTAGTATCTCTGTGCTGTACATATCCAAGGCATGATTTACTCGAATCATCTCGCTGTTGTTGAGCTTGAGCCTATGCTTTAGCATACAGGAGAAGAGGTCCAGCTGGGGTTTGCCAGGTGCAGATGGAGGGGCAAGGCGGTTAATCCGATCCCTAATGTCCAGTAACAGGAGCATAACAGATGAGGATGAGTAGAACTGAGTTCCTTGTGTGTACGACTGGTTAACCTGCTGCACAGCACTACGGAGCAGGTCGGCATTAAAGCGCAGGCTGTAGCCGAACACTTGGATATCAGATATTTTTATGTAGATCTGACGCTTATTGGGGTCTCCCAGATCCACTGGACCCTGTCCTGTGTCATTGCGTAAGCCAGTTGGGATCTTAGCACGGCTACGCAGGTAAATGTGCACTGTCTCAAAGAAGGTCTTCCACCGGTTGCCAAGCAGAAGAGTCCAGTTGAAGCACTGGGAGTTCTGCAGTCGTACTTTTTCCCATCTTGGGTAACCATGTTCCCCAAAGGGCATACTCCAGCCTTCTGAGTGGCTACCACTGAATGGGTTGACATAGACAAAAAACATGGGGTCAATGCTGCTATTTCGCATCTGGCAGATCTTCATTGATAGACCGATTATCATGTGGAGGTAGTCCATCCGGTTTTTGTTACTTTTGAGAGTCAGGGACATGCGCTTACGCCATCGAGGGTCAAAGAAGGTCTCTAGTCGGATCTCATTACTGATGAAAGTAGTATGAATGTACAGTCGTGAATCCATTTTCTGTAACAGGTATTTGAGTTCCAGGTCCTGAAAGTCCAGATCGGTTTCAAAGCTGATGAACTGCTCACTACGTTCTGAGTCTACATTCTGGGGCTCGCAGCGACCACGGTACAACTTGTAGCCCTTGTTGCAGGAGCCGCATTGTGAGATGTTGGCCAGGCTGCACATGGCACAGCTGTTGTTACCACCTATGACACATGGAATGGGTCGCTGGCATAGGGTGACACCTGTATGGCACACGCATGTCCTTTGGCTCTCCAGGAAGGTCCCCCAAAACCCATTCTCATTGCAGTAGAGGAAAGACTGAACCCTGTTGAGCCACTGCATCACAGACCTAGAGAGAGAGGAGAGGGAAAATCAGGAAAGAAGAATTGACAGTGGTCGGTTCAAATCCTTATTGTGTCAGCACATTTTTTTTGCCCATTCACTAAAAGTTTGTGGTGTTTTTCTGCATTTTCTACATTTTACAGAATATTTTTGGCTTCCGTTCATCTTTGTACATTCTGACAATCAATCAATGAATGGACATCAATGGCTAGAAGGTATAAACACAAATATGAAATATTAATGAAATCCTTTGTTAAATTGTTGGCAGCAATGTGCATGAAAACCATCTAGTCAGGATAGTAAGGGAATAGGATAATATCTTCCCTTCAAGGGGGGGAGGGGTTGTGTTATTTCCCTCAGGTGGAAGACATTACTTGCTATTCTTATCTTGTCTCTTCTTGTCTGCATCTTTTCTTGTCATCTTGATAGTACTGGAACTTCTTTTCTGAGTATAGAAGGTGAAATCTGAATTCTGATTTTTAGAAGAGGAGGGCTGGTCAAGGTTAGCTTGACATGTTAATGAACCATTAACTAATATGGATGACATTGTATTCTCAGCAGGCCAGGAAGCCCCTTAGCTCTACCCAAAATGAGCCCAGAACAGATCACCTGTAGAGGACAATGGAAGCACACTGTTTGATTCTGCAAACTTTGATTTCAAATTGAGGATGGGATAAAGTAAAGGTTTGCTATAATTTCCATGATTCCATATTCCCAAACCTTTTTGCAAATAGTTTTGCTTTTAATACCTGTATTTTAGGAAAGTAAACATCAACCCATGCAGTAGCAATCATTATTTGTCCTTTTTCCCCCCACAAAATGTCAACACATTCAGTGCATACTGAACAAATTCAATTCAATTCAGTGCCATCTGTAAATGGGTGTGCTGTTGATTTTAATCACTGCTTGTAATATAAAGGTGATTTCAATATTATTCATATTATTCTTATATTTATCAAAACTCCAGCATTTTACTATTTGTTGTTCCTTTTTCACCATAGTTCATATGTATTCCATCCCCCCCTTTCATTTGTGTTGTTTGAGATTGTTATTTATAGTACTGATGTTATAGCAGTAGTTGTAGGAATACATATTAGGACAGAAAAACATGTTTACTTGCTTCTGTTTTATTGGCCTCTCAAAACTGAATAGTCTGGCAAGCAAGAGTGTCTCTTTGATCACTATTATTCATTTCTCAGAAAGATCACCTTTCTTGACAAATAATTCTATATTTGTGTTTATAATGCATATTCACATTTCTCCATTCACATTGTACAATATATTAATCTTCACATCAGGAGATCAAACACCAAGTTAGATTGACTGTTTCACATACCTTTGAGTATTTTAAATGCATAACAATTGAATATGTATAACAAAACTCATCAGCATACAATCATATATCACCCTATGTTTGATGAATTATTGATGGTTTATGAATAATATAACTACATATGAAAGGATTTAAATGTTTTAGTTATCTCCTGTAGATTAAGTGTAATCTGGATATAGCCATTCCCTACATATATTTTGCTTGAATTCTGCCAACTCTATCAGTGGCAAAATTTGTCAGAAATAGAAGGTTAGTTGTTTCTGTGGACAAAGGTAGATAGCATTCGGTCTGGAGAGGATGTATTATCTTTCTATTAAATCAGGTCAAGCACTTATCTAATTTTAATATTTTGTCCATGAGGTTTTTGTTTTTTTTCCTGCACAGATTCTTTATTAAACTGTTGTGTGAGACCAAATCTCTCTAAATATATGCTTGGAGTATTATTGTTGCTTTTTGATTTGTATGGTCAATATGGCTTTTAAGCTGGTCTGCAAGTATTTAATCTGCTATTAAGTGCCTTGTCTAGGTTGTATATTTTGGTTTTTGTTTGGCATTTGTTTGCAACATGACATTACAGCATGGTGCAGAGGCTGAAAGCTTCTGTCTCATACCAGACACTAAAGTTGGTAACCCTGGCCTGTGTATTTTGTTGTACTCTTCGCATGAATTTATGTCGTCTTTTCAACATATCAACCCAGTTTATGTCACTCACTGATTTCCCATTTGCTCTTTCCATTCCAGACTACTTTGGTCGTTATTTGCTATGTTTACTATAGCTAGTCGGCCAATTGAAGCAGAACTTGTTTATGAGTTGTAATATTGATGTTAGTTTGAACGCATTTGGTGTTAGTTCTTTTGCACAGTACAAGTCCAGTTAGGATTGATAAATTCTAAAGCAATCATGGTAGGAAGTATTTTTTTCTGTCTCAGCTTTAATAGTTGTATTTCAGGACAGTGTGATGATTTTTCATAATAATTTCCCGTGCCCACAATAATAATACCATGCACATTTGATACCAGCACATCCCTACTACTAAATAACTGGCTTCACAGGTGCCCTTAAATATAAAACTATTGTTTATTGGCTATTTATTATTGCATTGGACACAGACACGTTCATAATGATCCAATGTTTCTTTGAATTCATTTGCAATAACTGTTGAAACATCCAGTCTGCAAAACTGAACTAAAATATGCTCTATCATATAACTGCCTCTCTCAATAAACTATTTGACTGGACCGTGCAGCTAGTTTTATTTTTGCCTTATTTGTTTCCATCTAAAGCAATGGCTTGGCTTAGATTTTTCATAGGAAATTAAATGAAAATATATTGACATAGACTTGTTTGTTTTCAGGAATTCAAGCATACTTTGTGTTTGTAATGGGGCATCAAACAGCCCTGGTATTCAGATGACATACATCATTGCTCCCTTCTACATTGGCACAAGGACAAGAAGAGAAAAAAAACATCAGAGCAGGAGAATGGAATGAAAGTAAACAGAAAAAGAAAGACCAACAGATGTGGCACGCCAATTAAAAAATTGTATTAACAATAGTTTGAGAGTAGAAATGAGAGTAGAGAGCCCCAAAAAGGTCACTGGGAATTCAATTTCTGAAATTCTTTCGTGTTACCTTGCGATACTTTTTTGTTCCTTCGCATTAAGTTTTATGTTCCCTCTGATCCATAGAGAAAGGCTGAACTCTATTATCATGTAGTACATCCCTGCTGGTTGGCGTTGGCCATCCTGTGGGTGGTTGTTATGATTATGGCTGTGACACATTAGTTTTTAATGGGTGTAAGACTATTGCAGGGATGTATATTTGCCATGAATTGACATGAATTGAGTGGGCTGAGCGTTGTATTGAAGTTACTGTATCCCTGAACTCCTGTGGTCTATAACACATCTCACATATCTGATAGAAGCCCCACAGGTTCAAATCACATGTGGCTGATGCTTCTTGGCTATGTAAATAGGAGCAGTAAAAAGTCACAATTCAGCTACCACAGCTATTTCTATAGCACCATAGATACAACCACAAAAGCAGCCATAGTCTGGGCAATAACTATGTCCACAGCTCCAACCGTTACTGCCAGGCATAGCAGTTGCAGCTGTGCTCACAGCCAGTGGCTATATACTGTTAGGGCTTGGCCTTTTGAAAGGAGCAATAAGAACTAAATGCACAATATAAAGTGTCACATCATATCTCCTTTCTGTATAATCTGCAAACTGACTGAACCATCACACTAACTGTTACTATGGATCAGGGGTGATGGGGGGGAGTAAATACAAACATTTGGACAGGATATGTTTAGCCCCAAACAAAAGGAGTTTTGTGTCAAAATCAATAGAAATTAGGGCAAAATAATTTATCATATGGAAGATACATACATATTTACAAATATGTTTGACTATGAACGTGAATAATTAAAGGCAATACATAGCCTGGATGCAAACGACTTGGCAGGGAGCTTCTTCATACCTGTCACAATTAATTATCTATACCAAAGACAAACTGCTATGTTCATTCTACTTGAAGCAAGCTGCTATACTCATTACAGGAAATGCAATAGCAAATCCAATATAGTTCAGCTATAAAGTTTCCACACAGTTATTGCAGTGAGCGTTCACAACAGGAATTTACGATGCTTGTCATGAATGAATGCCCTGTGGTGAGGTAAACCTAGAAATTTGCATTTGTAATTATGACCAGCCAACAATGCATCTGATGCCTGTCATTCATTAGCTGAAGTAAATATGTTTACTGACTGACCTTATGTAATATGCAATGGTGGGCAAGTTGATTTAAAACCTAAAATCTTTTGGATAAGCACAAATGGATAACATAAGTTTACATCATAATAATTGCAATTAGTAATAAGTAACTTCCCCTTCCCCTATTTTGCATCCATAATTTAATTAGACTAAAAGCGTACTAGGACTGGCATAATATGGATGCTTTAAGGCTGCATGCAAGAATTATGAGGTACAATAAAACTACAGAGGAGCTGGTTCATTGAGAATACATCATTCTACTGTGCTGTAGAGTCAGTCAATACATTATCACTGAATGCATATTACAGTACCTCTATTTCTACCTCTATTTTTAAATTAGCACTGCATATACTGTGCGTTTACTCACATTCACAATTAGGCCTGCACAATCAGTGTGTGTGATAAACATAATTTCTTAAGCAGGTAGTAGGTCATTCAAGTGAAATACACTAACCAACATTTTCTTGTGAGTCCAAGCTCACCTCCATGACTAAATTAGCTCTTTTTACCAGGTTACCTAGGCAACAAAGCATCACAAAAGCTAGCATCACAAAAGCTTTCACCTTACTTTTTCTCAGTGTTCTTATTTTTCCTACCTTTCCAGCATTGCCACAGTGTTAGCCATTTGCTGCCACAGCCTTCTTAGAAAGTATCAAGTTCTAAAGTTCCCTTTTGTCTTGCATGATAATTGCAGTATCAGTTGTTGGACTGCAAATACTGATACTACTGTTTTCGTATTACTGACGATAATATAATTATTTCGATTACCAATAGTACTGCATCATCTCCCTTATCTTGGTTACCTTGAGTCACTGGTGATTTGATAGGGTGAACTGCCATGTCAGAGCCATATATTTCTCCTTCCCTCCCCAAATGATGCACTGCACTATCATCAGGTTTTCAGGGAACCTATGAAAATAGCATGATTCTGAATGGTACCTAAAGTCTAAGATGTAAAGGTTAATAAGCAAGTGAGATACTACAGCCCCTAAGGAGTCACTGTGTTTCCCATTTGTTTATCTGAGTTGCATAGTGTAATGGTGGTGTCATTGGGGTAATACGTGATCCAAGCGACCACAGGGACTTCAACATGCTGGGGGAAATTCTTGCTGTGGAGGAGTCTGGATGGTGTTAATATCACTGAAGAAGTCAATGAACATGATTCACAGTGCCTCTCCAAGTGGGAGTATACACAGTGTAGCAGGTGGATGACAGCATCATGCTCCCCATTGTGGGCCTGATGTATGAACTGGAGGGAATCTAAACAGTCTCTCACAACGGATCTGGCTTGCTGTCATTTAGAACCCTGGTGTGCCCATTCTTGGCCACTGGGGCCAGGCAAGATGTTTTTCACATCATCATCAGCACCCTCTGCAATCTCACTGACAGGTTGAATATGTGCTGGAAGGCCTCCCTAAGGTGGTTGGCACACACCTCGAAAACACTTGGGCTAATGCTTTATGGGCCTTCAGCTTTGCCTCAATTCCCTCATCCTCTGATCAGCTGTTAAAGGCTGCCCAGAGGAAAGGTGAGAGTTGGAGTCCCTGTTGGTGATGGAGGGACACTTTTCTTGAATCAGAGACAAAGGAAGAGACAGTCGCTCTTAATAGGACTATACTGACTATAAACATACATAGGGCACACTCACAAATGTGTGACAAAAACAAAGCCTTTTAACATAGCAACTCTTACAATACAGTTATAGTAATAATTGTAATAGTTGTTAGTTTTCGCTAGACTTGGAATGACACAAAATGGTTTACCGCACAACAGCTATAACAGCATTGTTAGAACCCCTGTGTGAACTATAGACTACTTATGCCCCACTCATGCATGTATGCAAAGTGAATACAGAGGTGATGAAAACAAATAAGTCCTCCATTTAATGTAAAGCTGTCTAGCACAAGCAAGCAAATAAACACGCTGCTCTTATTTGCAGTGCCATCAGGCACCCTTGATGCGTACTCTATGGAAGGGGAAGCACATACTGCAGGTCTTTGATAACACTTCAGAACAAACCTTTGCCAACTCTCACACACAAATGTGGGTGTGCTCCCTTTCTGTCACTGACAGTTGACAACTGCTCATTTTCAGGCTACTTAAATGAATATTTTACCGATTCTGTTTCCATTTATATGGTGACATCCCCTACACAGAACAGTTTTAGGGGTGTTTCATGTGGCAGCCGGGAACTTTGCATATTTTGCATAGTGTTTTCTGATATTTGCTAGAGTGGATGGAGAAATTTCAGGCAGTGCTGACACCATGGCACATCCACAGCAAGGCTCTTAAGCTGCAACTGCAGTAGGTGGTGACAGATGTGTGCAATGACCTATCAAGAAAACTCCCACAGCTACATTTTCTTTTCAGACTGCAATGTGAAATGTAAGAGTGAGCAAGAGTGCTTTGGGCATGTGCAAGCCTCAGCACTAAGATGACTTGATGGACAGAAACAAGAGAACCATAAGTTGAAATATATAATGGATGACATCCTTACTGTGCATGCTTCAAGAAGCAACAATCAAAATAAAACCCATCTCAGAGAAGAAATGTTCCTGAAAGATGTCACTTCACTGTAGAATACATTTTAATATCAACTTTTTAAGCACATGGAAAAGAAAATGTCTAAAAATACCAGAAAAAACTAAAACACCACTTTTGCTTTATGTTGCTGAGCAAATCCCCATGTAATTTCCATTATGATTTGGAGGTCATATTTTTACCCACCTCTCCCTAGGCATCTGGTGGTTTGGGTTGTGGTGACAACGGATGCTGAGGCCAAAGAGCTTGCGGGCAGTGCGCTGGATCTTGAGCCGCTGGACCTCCAGGGAACTCTGAAGGAGCCTGTAGCGAGCCTGAAGGTCCCAGTCGCTGCCCCACAGGAGATGTACACTGTTGATGGGCAGGAAGTGAGTGGAGGGCAGCCTCTTCAGGAAGGACTTGAACTCATCTGGATGACGGAGAGGGATGGAGTGAGTAAACAGATTGCAAAGGTTACACAGGTAAGTAACATTTAAGTTGCACTGGTGTTTTCATAAGTAGTCTAAAAGTTGCACTGGCATTTCTTTGACCATATAAAAAATGATATATAAACAATGTTATCTGTGAACCTACTGGTGTGATTTTAAACAAAGTATAGGAGTGTAAACAATATTGGTGAGTGGGTTTGCTTTACAAAAACACCAGAACTAGAACTACACAAGAAACAGCAAGCATCAGACTCACACTCATTCTGCTGAGTGCCAAAAGCCGTGTTGTATTTCTTTGGTAATGTAGATTTCTAGTCTATCTGTACGTTGTCCATCTCAAATGACTGTAATAAAGAGCAATGCAACAGTACTCTCTATTTAAAATTTGTGACGAATAATACTGTGGTTTATTTATTTTAACTGAGCTGGACACAAACATACTTGTCAGAAGGAACCTTAATTAACTGATAAATGAGGAAACGAGTGCTTTATGTAGAGTAGTGTTCATATATAAACTGTTCTAAAGTAAAAAATAAAATGAAGTTTCTGACATGTTTGAGCATTGGGAGGAGAAATTGTGTATTGCAAAGGTAGGTGCTTTCATGTGTGTTAAAGTTTAATTTATAAAGGACATAAAACTGTTGCCATTAGCAAAATGTGATAATCTCCTTCAAAATTGGCGACTTCACCCAAAATCAAACATTTTACCTGTGGTACAGCTGGCCTCTGTCAAGAATCTCAGTTCAATAATTTAATTTGTGGCAATGGTCAGTAAGCACATAAAAGTCTGAGCCATCTTATTCACCTTAATATGTGGTTGGACATCTCTGGTTTACTTCTTTGGATTGCTTCTGTTGTGAGCATTTACAGAGAATTGACACCCTCAGTGAAGTAAACACCCTCTACTCTGTGCTCCCACACACTTACTGAAGAGCACTGCCCCAACAAATCTGTTCCCATCAGTGCTGATGATTGTCCTTATGTTCCTCTCGCTTGTCTCTGATAATTCTTGCTTGTCTCTTCCCCAGACAACCCGTGAGCCCAGCTCTCTGACCCTTGTTTTCAACACTAGCTCCAATTTTTTTGCAACAATCGGTGTGAAAATGTTACTAAAACTCCAGCAGCAAATACACAAGGACAAGGACTCTTTTATTTGGTGCGCTAATTAAGAAAATACTGAGTCAAATGACTCAAGAATAGCTCATTATTATCTCCCAAGATAAATTTAAGCACCTCATTATAAATAATAGAGTGAACAATTTAATGCCTGAAATGTCTTCTTAGCAATGTCAGCAGTTAAGTTGAAGACGTAGACAAAAGTAGCCTTACACAAAGATAACTACTTCACATTTCATTTTTATACTTTCATAGTTTAGATAATGCAAAGCTACACACAATGTAATTCACCTAATGTATAAAACCCAGGTGCAACAATATTTGTTGCTGAGAGCACCCCCCACAGATTTTCCTATAGAAAACGCAAATCATCTTCACACTCAACTCTTACATACAGATCCCCATATCCAAGACATGCAAAGACCTGTACAGTAAGCTAGTACCCTCCCACAGACCTCTCCAAGACAGTTTAACAGCATTAACCACAGAGTTGAGAGCTCTTTTCCAGCAACAGCTGAGAAATGTCAGAATTTCCTCCACTCTCCTCCCAGGCATGTCAGAGCCCCCCCACCCCACCCCTCTTTTTTCTTCAAAGAGGCCAGATTCCTTCTCCTCCCCTGTTTTGAACTTGCCATATTCCTCCACCCAGTTTTCAGAGATGTCAGGTAGCTTCCTCTCTCTTTTAGTGGCTAGTGGCTTTAGTACCCAATATTCAAACGTCTGATAAGCTCACCAAAAAAAAAATCCATTGTCAAGTCAATCACTCATGCCAGTTCAACAGTTGCCAAGTCCTTTCACTCAAGCTTCAAAGCCATCAAGGATCCCTTTTTTGATACAGCTTCCAAAGAGTCCACATAGTCCCTGGAATGACTCTTATCTCAAGTCACCCAGCATCTTATCTAGAGATTACAGCTCTCACAGTATATCCCCACTTTACCTCTTGTGCCATTACATCTCAATTAGTTGGGTCCCAGACATGTAATCACACATATTTAATTATCATCTATCCCAACCCTTAGTCACCATTGAGATGTAGTTGTACCAAGCAAAGGGGTGTATTTAAAAAATGCATGCAACACAGAGAATCTGAGCAAGGGTATGCTAGAAGCCAGTCCATTTAGGGTTAAATGTTTGTTTATTAAATCAATGTAACATCTGACAGCTTTTTTTAACCCTTATGCCCTCCTCAAATTTTGCACCCTCTGGACACCTTCGTGGCCAAAAATGTATACGACAAATAAACTGCTATAAAATCATCATACATCAATATTTTTTTCTACTTTTTTTTTCATAAATCACTTAAATAACTTCAGCCCGGCTCAAAACTACCAAACATTCAATCATTTTCAGAATTTTAACCCCTTAAATGCCAGTTTAATTATTTGAATGTTCTGATTTTTTATCATAAAAAAACTAAAAATGAATTATTTTCCTTATAATAAGTAGTAGGAGGATGGGGCTTTGCAGGTGATTAGAGTCTTGGATATGTCAAAGATCAGCAAAGCAATTGATTTGATTGCATTAGTATTTTTTATGTAGTGTCAGATACTCCCTCTGGACACCTTCGTGGCCAAAAATGCCCCATTGGGTTCCATTTTTGGCCACGAAGGTGTCCAGAGGGTGCAAAATGCATCACGAGAGTATAAAAGACATGTAAGAGTAAAAGACAATGGATTTCAAAAATGTTACTAAAAAAGGAGTTCCTGCAAAAAATCAGGCCACAAGCTGTAACACAGCCAAAATTATCACCAAATCAAAAGAAAAAGTAGCAAAAAATGTACAAAAATGACAGAGGAGGGCATAAGGGTTAAGTCAATAGTAGTCAATAGAGCACAGTGTGAAAAGTAGCCTAATACAACGATAACCTACACTACTTCACTTAAAATTTTTATACTGTCATAGTTTAGATAATGCAAAGCAACACAGTTAAAAAATGTGTGTCCAATATTCTACTTTGTCTGCATTTGCATTCAGAGAAAATTGTAAGACAGAATATTACTTGCCTTGACATCGAAGCATTTGACATATGAAAGTTTTATTTTTCGCTGTCATTCAAAACAAATCCTCATAACTAAGTAATAAAATAGATTACTTGTCAGTGCATTCCAAAGATGGCCCATATGAATGTTATCTGATATATTGCCTCTAAAACACTTGGGGTTAAGAAAAGATCGACATGATGGTTAAAGGAAATCTGACGGTTTTTGGTCACCATGCACCTTAACCTTTTGTAGTTTCACACTATATTCTGCAATGAACATAAAAAACCTTAATTTTCAAATAATTAAGTAGATTTGGCAGTGATTAAGGATGGACAAAGCTGCCAAATTAGGAAATGATTATTGAGCAAAAAGAAATTTGCGAGATTATAAGATTACTACCTGAGCTCTGCATGTGATCCTATCAATAGTATGCACTTCAAATTAAGATTGCTAAATATATCAGGCATTACTCCCTTGCAAAGTAAAAATACCTGTACAGCTTCATCATAAATGCAATATTTGACTGCAGGTTATATACTATTTGTCCTGACTAATTGTCATAGTAAATAAATGTTGGAGGAATTTCCATCTTACCAGAGTTCTCAAAGTCTTTATAAGAGGCAGCCCAAGACTCAGACATCCCCAACAGGGTGTTCTCCATGATCTGGATGTCGGTGATGGGACAGTTGCATTGGGGATACTCCTCGGCACACTGACAGATGCACTGGTTTTCATGACACACATACTCCCCCTCTCCATTGCACATAATGTAGCTCAGGGCTGACTGGACAAATTTCTCCTGCAGGTATTCTGGGAAAATGACCTGAAGACCTGAAACAGAGATAAATGGGAGGTTTTAGTGAAACATACTGCGCTATCTAGTATAATATTACAATTACAAGAAAAAGAAATTTGAAATATGTGAAGCAAAAAATTGGACACAAAGGAAATCTAAAATGTGCAGCCTTGATGCTTTTTATATTGTGAAAGTGCACTGAAAAATAAGCTTTTTTTAACAAAAGATCAAAATATGATGAAATCTGAAAACTACGCCAAAAATCACAAAGTACTGAGAGAGGTGAATCATTTATCCTTTCGTAATTAAATGTACACTTGTGTTGTCACATATATAGTAAACACACATGTGAGGATAAAAAGTTACCAGAATGGGAAAAGCGGCAGTGAAATGGCTGACTGCCTTTCCAAGATTGCTTTGTGTTATGAGCACTCGTTTATTTTTCTAAAGGATGTGCTTCAAAGCTCGACTATGTTCAACTTGAGCTGTCTCTTCTGCTGCGGATCACTCATCAGGTGACAATGTATAACAGTGACTGGTGCCTGCTGTCTTGTGTTGTGTTGGTTTATTTAGCACAGATTTTGTTTCCCTTTGTGTGCTGGTGTTACCATTTGTATCTGCTTGTGGTTTATATACCACACTTTGCACCCTTTTGCATATTATACACTAATGACTGAATTTGTAATCTGGAGGCCAATTTGGGGCTAAAGCTGAAAGTACCTCTTCACTCTCACCACTGACAAGGTATTTATAATTGTTAGACTCCGAGCCAATCCATATCTCACCCTGGGGATCTCATACAATTGAAGCTTGGACAGCTAACAGTAAAGGCTTTCTCTTCAGTCCATGCCCGGGAAAATAAATCCCTAGCTCTACAAGCCACTGGATTGGAAAAGAACTAAATAGATTTTTTCCTTCTTATATGAAACAGCATCTTGGTGAGGCAATATTTTCTTAATAGGTTTTACTTGAGCACAAACAGTGCTTCAGCAGAAAATATGCAACCAGGAACCAGAACATAACATGTTACTGAACGATGAATGATTGAATTATTCTTTCCGCTCACGTATTGTTTTCACCTTTGGGTGAAAATAGGAATCCATTTATGCAAAATCAACATAATGTGGCTCAAATGAAAGAGAACGTAAGCATATAATTCCATACTGTACACATAAATCATTTTTTCAGGGTGTTGTCATAGATTCAATTGGTGTCTCTTATTATGCATATGCATGTGGCAATTAATGCTGCTTATTTTTACCATACATTCAACATACACTAAACTAAAAACTGTGGGTAATTTAGAAGCAAATGAAAGTCTCAATTTGGTTCTGAAACATTGGACAACTGCAACATCCATTGTCATGGTGACAGCCTTTGAAGAACTTAAAGAAAAGTAAAATATACATATAACGCTTAAGACAATACCACAAACAATATCACATTGTTTACATTTATTCAGCACAGTAACACTCCTGCTCTTTATACTAAACACTTTCACAAACTGTCCTTGTAATCTATACCTCTTTTTGCATATCAATATGATTATTATGATATATCTCCTCTACACCTCATCGGAACCACCGCCCATCAGTGATGAAGGCAACAGAAGAAGGGAGGCATGGATGGAGTAAAGGGGATGGATGGATCATGTCTGACCACAAAAGAGTTGGGTTGCACAGGGCTTTTTCTCCATCAGGCCTGTCTGCGGCCCCTGGATCCAATATTCATTTAGCTTGATGTATTCCTGGGCTTGAAACTTTAATGTGATTTGTGGGTGAATCCAGATGGCAAGTTCACGGATCAACGCTGCTTACTGACAGTGCTGGTGCCAGCGGCTGGGTGCACAACAACACCGAGTGCCTCAGCCCTCCCTCTTTCCCTCATACCCCCAACCCTATCATCAACACTCACACACACACACACACACACACACACACACACACATACACACACATTTTCTTTTTCTGATATCAATGTGTTGGTACCTGGAGATTGCAGAAGGAACCTTTCGCGAAGCTGGCATTGAGCTCAGCACTATCAGTCTTGCGATCTCTTGTTTTCCACTCTCTTCTACTCTCAATGCTTCTGTCCCT
Organism: Nannoperca australis; assembly: GCA_036023655.1. Taxonomy (NCBI): domain Eukaryota; kingdom Metazoa; phylum Chordata; class Actinopteri; order Centrarchiformes; family Percichthyidae; genus Nannoperca; species Nannoperca australis. The sequence continues at coordinate 54,903 of JAVQJD010096465.1, read as the reverse complement.
TCTCTTTCCATGCCTCTTTCTCTCTTTCTACCTCTGTACACATCTCTTCTGTCTTACTTCATTACACTCACTCCCACTCCTGCAACACTCATGCACATGCCCCTTGACTCGTCCCCCATCATCCTTTGGCTCTCATTCACTCCATCAATCACTCTCCTCATTCCTGTTTCTTCACCTCTTCTCCTCTTCTCTACATTCTTCCACTGAGCACGTACTCAAGTATTGGAAATTTGATGTCTTGTCCTCCCACTCCAGTGTAGAAATGATGTCATGCAATAAAAGTAAATCCATCAACATTTGTTAGTGCAGTGGGGAATGAGTAAGAGAATTGGAGCCCTCAGGCCAAAAATGAAATGAGAAACTAATCAGAGTAGAAACATTTATCTTCGTGACTTTCCTAGCTTTGCTGTGTTAATGCAGTAACATGTGGAACCATTGAGAATGATTGGGCTATAAAGCTACAGTTTATGTGGCTCAGGCAGGTATTTGTTGAAGAAAACAGTAGGTTTTGGAGTAGGGAGTTGCACTTACCATCATTAAAGAGCTGCAGATGAAATGAATAGGTGCATATTGGAATTCCTGTGCAGCCATTTGATAACCTCCAACTTCATGCTCTGTCAGTGCACATAATTCCCTGCAACCCCTATGCCTGGCTTGCTCTAAATAAATAGCACCTCAAAATGGCAGTTAATCTCATTGCATACATCAGAGGCTGATATATTTCCTTCACGTACTTTAGAGGATATAGGCTGACAAACATTCCATGAATGCTAAAAATGGAGACCCTGCAACTGTGACTTTGCCTTTTCATTATGTCTTTTTCTAGAGTGCTCCATTTTTACATGGTGATAGATGGGGAGTGTAGGCCAGAACTGAGGCTTGTAACTGCCTTGGCAAGCAGTTGCCTGCTTATTGCAATGCCATGCTCCGCCTCATAAGTTACAGTTTCATTAAAGATTAATTGACCATTGTGTGGCCACAATTTCGCAAAATAATCATTACTTAATCCACTGGTGCAATAAAGTGCATTACTTCAATGGGGGCATTAAATTACCATTGGAGGTTATCGTTGCAGCCATGATACAAAACCAAAGACCTCTTAACTGGAAGATTGCCTGTTTCCCTTCAGTCCAAACCTGCTCAGTCTATCCTGCTCATCCCAAGACACTTAAAACAGAGGGGGGATACATCTTTAAAATTTGCTGTGTTGGCCCATTTCACAGGTGGCATGCTCTTCTTCCACACCTAAGAGGTAAAGGTGCAGCTAAAGTAGCTATTTATCCACTTTTCATTTCTTTACATAAAGCGCTTTAGGTCTTCTGACAGTGTGTGTATTGGGCCTGACAGAGGATAACACGTTCCACTGGAGCTATTCTCAGCTCTCCGAATATGTTAGCATTTTTTAAAGTTCTGAATGAGGTGTACTTAGCATTCAAATGGATAATGTGTTGCTGTGTCTGTGCAGAGTAGATTATCGTAGATTATCATAAGTGTTCTCAGCACACTCAAAGGCAGAAGCCCATATTAAACAGGACTGTCAACCTGTTGTACAATCTTATTTAAGTATTTATGTGTGAGAGTAATTGTTTGGGAGAATGTAATCAATATTCCCATCACAATTTTTTTTGTGTCCAAAGGGCAGCACAAAGAATGTTTGTTTTCGTCTTCCTTGAGCACTCTATTGAGTTTTTTGGGGGGATTTCCAAAGTACATTGATACTTTGGCATGCAAACATTTGAAAAAGCAAAACAACAGAGAAGTGGCAAATCCCATTTCCTGGAACATATTAACATATGCATATGTGATAAACCCCACCCTATCTGTGTGGAACAGAAAGACTTATCTCAATAGTGTTAGCTATGAAGCAACCTATTCATATTGTTAACGCTAAAAGCAAGGAAGGATGCAGGTGCAGTAATCACTGTAAAAGCATAAATTACATATTAAAATGGTCTTGGCATTCAGGGCTTTCTGCTCTTGCCTCCTGAAAAAATGGGAATTGCTGAAATTGCATGTTGAAGCAATGGCTGGATTGAGGAGGACAGGCAGTCTGGAGAGGTAGATGAGCTCTCCATGGTGCTGAGTTATTGCCAGTTGTGCTGCATACTGGACACAGGCGCACAAGGTGAGTCAGTGTAAAAATAAGTTAGTGATTACTTTTCTTCTCCTTTTCCTGTGGTCAAATATCACAGCATGGCAAGGAATAGGAATAATGACCTCACAGTGTTAGCAAGTGTAAATGTAGTAATTGTATTTGAATTAGCAAAATTCACACTGGATACTAGCGTTTCAAAACATGTGATGTGATTTCTGTTGGCTGCATGTGCACCTCAGTTGCACTGTTCAAGCTGTTCCATCATGTGCTGCCACGTGTCTCTGCACAGCAGTAGCAGTAGGACCTCGGCTGGGGCTGAGATATTGTGCTAGTGTCACACATTAATGTGCACGCACACACACAGCAACACATTGACTCATGTACGAGCACACGTACACACCCTTTGCGGGCTATTGCAGAAATCACATGTTTTACAAGAACCCTGGAGAGGGGGAGGAGAGACATATGACAAGCTCTGACATTTCCATTTCAGCTATAAAAGATACAACTGCCCTCAAAGTGTCAACATGTGCTGCATACACGTCTCAGATCAAAAGCCCAGATTTATCACAGAAATTACATCAAACATCAAAAAATACAGAAATAATGCTAATCTATTTGGAGGCACTAATTTCCTTTACAATGAACAATCTACTGATTCAAAAACAAGCTGTTGTAAAAGTGAAAGTAACGAATCTAAATATTGCGTGGCAACATGTTATTCAAATGGCCAATGTAAGACAGTATATATCATCTTATTGACAACATAGACACATATTGATTTTAAGCACATGTGAGAAGCTTGCTTCCAAGGAAATCAGGTGACGTAGTACAAAGAACGACAAAGTCCATGTAGGAGGTCCAATGGGTGAATGGGTCCAACATCAGACTTTCACTCTGGAGACTGTGTACGTGTCCTGTGTGAACCTTAACTATCTTAACCCAAACCATGATTTTTTCCTAAACCATACCAAGTTTTGTTGGTGCCTTAACCTAGTCTAAACAAACAAACAGACAATTTCACAATGCTAACTACATGTTAGAAAGACTTTCTAGCAGAAAGCTTTCTGGCCGAATACCTTGAAGGCAAACTTCTCCCATGTGCTGATCAAAATATAAATCAATTACAGTGCAAAATGTATTATAGTTTGTGATTTTACTGTAAATCATGTATTTACATTTTTTTTAACTGGCCGCATAATGCACTAAAGGATTATTAGTTGTTTTTAATTACAGTGTAACACCTTTATGCGTACATCATAACACCCTTATTATGCATGCGCACATATAACCAAACAACAGGTAACGTGTTACACATAATGTTTGTAAAAACAGTTCAATACTGCCAGAATCCTTCTAAATACAAAAAGCTGGAAAGTGAAGAGACCCCTAATCAATTGATGAAACTCTGTCAGAGAGAGAGAAAAAGACTGAGTAGAAAACCATGGTACTTGCTGAAATGGCATCCTGCGGCTGGCAAGAGTGAGTGGGGGGAAAAGGAGATTTATGGTCATGCTGGCCCAAATGGAAACTCACTCTTGATTGACCACTTCCAATTGAAAGCTGACCTCAGGGTCAACATGGAAAGATTTCATCAGGTACTGGGGATTCAGCATGTTAGAAAGAAGTGAAAAAATGTGTGCAGCCATCCATCTTGATGGAATTGATCCTGCGTTATCAGTTCTCTGGGCAAAAAGACGCATGTTTTCATAAAGGAAATAGTTGACCTCGGTGCAATGCATTGGCCTGTCTAAGAGGTGGTTCAATACCTCAGACCACTACTGTGAGAATCCATTGATCAAGTTAGCCTGTGATCTCTAAGTCAGAATAATTTAGAATGATCTTTTTAACTGTGTGGTTAGTATCGTCAAATAAATATATGTTTTTTGGGATATGTAGTGTGTCCAGGTTTCAGAAAAACTGTGTTTGCTGTTGTGCTCCTCCAACATTTGCCCTCCATGTACTGCACTAAAGATTTTCCTTCAGTAAATTATTCTCTGGTAACCAAAGACGTTGTGTTTACTGATATACTTTAGTCTCCAAATCAATTTTTCAACAAGTCAAAAAACAACTTAATTGATTTGTATGTTTTTTTGTCTTCTCCATGATGTTTGCAGCGTTTTCACTTGAAAAGAGCGACAGGCATCAAGCAACAGAGCAATGAGTATCTAATTCATCACTCTCTGCACGGCTTGCCCACAGGGCCAGTTTAATTTATTTTCACTTCACCACTTTGAAAACTGTTGGCTCAGGCTATTCTAACATATTCATAAATCTTCCAAGATAGGCTCATGGCTCTTCCAAAATAGGCTGTTGAAGAAACTGGAGGGAAAAAAGCATGCAGTGGGGACTGAAAGCAGCAAATTAGTTTGCTTTTGTTTTGGTGCTAATTTATGACAGCCATATTGGAGGTGATTGGGTCCTTGTAAGGTAATGGCTTGTGGAGGTCTTTGGCCCGGTTAATATATGTAACCAATTTGCTATTTTCAAGCCCCAGTATGTGTTTTTTTTCTATTTGTATTAGATATCAAATTGCACAAACAATATTCCAATCTTCTGCCCAATATACTGAACGCCCCTGCTATTTTGCTATTTAAAAATGCCACCAATTCAACTAAGGTAGGGAATGATACATACTAACAGGTGGTAGGAAAATGGGATATAAAATAAATAAAAAAATGCAACTACTTTTTCCCTAACACCTGAAACATACAGTATAATATGAGTTAAAGTAAGCAATGGAATTCCTAACTATTTAACTGCCACATGTTACTACCCTCTTTCATTTAATTCTCACCCCTCAATAAGCTATTTTTACTTCTATGTCCCAGTGGAGGGAGAAAGTGAGAATGCAGCCAAAACCAATTTCATCAGGTTTCTAAGCTTCAGCCTGGAGAGAGGAAAAACAAACAAAGAACAAATTAATATGGGAGAAAAAAAATGTGTATTTAAATCCCAATTGTAGAAAAGCTAAATAGTGCAGATCTTTCATTCAGACTGAATTTAAAAGAATAAACAAACCAGAGATCTTAAAAAAAATCTATGTTTCAATGAATCACAGGATCTATAAAAAAAATATCTGTGCGTTCACATTTACAGCTTTTGCTACATAAGCAGAATATGTCTTTGGCGCAGCTGATAATTTGTAATACAAAATAGGTCAATTATATCATGCTCAGAGTCAACAGTGTGTGCAAGGTTTTGCTGTAATTCATGTTGGATGACAGAGCAAGACTGGGTTAAGATCAATGGATTCCCCTTGCATATCCACAAATAGCTCTGCTAATGACATAGCCTGATGCCTCCTTGTACTGAATTTAGTTGCCAAAAAAACTGTGCATATAGTATGCACTAAGGCGCTAAACATGCCAAAATGTGAAACTGAAACCTCCACAGTCATATTAGGTTTAAGCAACGCAAAGTTTCATGTTTGATAGATCAAAGCTTTGCTAAGTCATGCATGAAATCTAATGTGAAAAAAATAGTTCCAGTGCCATCTCTAATTCTGATGATTGTCGGGGGAAAAAGGGGGAAAAGAAGGGGGAGAAAGCAGAAGGTGGTTGCCAAACATTTTACAAAGCAAAACTGTGGGAGAGAAGAGGACCGAGTTTAGGCTTTGATAGGTAGCTCCCTTGATGTCAGAGTCCACTACAGCATTCTAATCTAAATCTAAGTGAAAGCAAAGGGAATATCCAGGGAGTGTCATATCCGCATTGTGTTATCTGTGGCTCACAGCCACAGCAGCTCACAAAGAGCAGACCACAGGGGTGAGAAGGAGAGAGAGAGAGAGAGAGAAATATTCCCTTTTGAAAATGCTGTTTTTTGGAAAGACTAGTCTAAAGTGTCTCCAGGAGACATTTGACTACAACTATATTCACTAGCTTACTTCTTTTTTACCTGTTAATTTCAACCGGCATGCTGTCTCAGACCATTTATAAAGCTAACTCCACCAAAGCAAATCACTCAAAAAGCAGTAAAAATGTTTGGTTACAGGATTGTCATAATTTTCTTGGGTATATTTTCTAACAAAGTTTTGCAGTTACACATATGCCCTAAGGTAGATAAAGTGCTGAGGTTTGGAGCAAAAAAATAAAAGTGGAGAGAATAAGGCATGATTAAAAGTTTAATTAGAAGAATGAAATGGAGTGGGTTTTCTATTACCGCATCCTTGTTGTAACTCACATGGTGCTGCATACTAATATGATCCCCTTATTTAATTCATGAGCAATTAAAATAGCTAGTCTAGATTAAGGTTTTAATAAGTTTATTCATTTCCAAACGAGAGGGTGCAAAAGCATTATTTATAAAGGATTTGTTTTCAACATTTGGACAAAGATAATCAGAAACTACATGTTTGGAGTCTCCAAAATATGGATCACCTGTCTGTACAGTGTAAACCGAGTGAATTCATACTTTAGAGACAGTAGATGCCAAGTAGCCAAAGGAAAAAACAAACCCCCCAAAAAACCTTGATGATGAGTGGGGTAATAAAAAGAAAAGCAGAAAAAAATAGTAGTGAAAGTGAAGAAGGAAACTGACAGAAAAGACGAATAAGCTGAGTAAGGGACTGATAAAGCAACGTGGTGAAAAAGTTTCCAAAAGAAACATTTTTGAAACTCAAATTAAGACAGAAAACTTTGTGGAAAAGCTGACAAAATGTACTTGACATGGCTTATCTTGGCTCACCAGAAATAGCCCCAGTAGGGTGGGAGATCACACACCATTCTGACATGAACTGAATCAAACAAACAGAAAAAGAGATTTGATTGCAACACTGTATTTGATTCTGAAATTACACCCTCTAAAAGTATAATTCAAAATGTGTCCGCAATGTCTTCATTCCCTTACTGGTGGTGATTTAGACAGCTGTCTCTAAATTAAATTTTCTCATCCACACCCAGACAGCACAGAAAAGAACATGGAACATGTAAACGTGGAATAACCTTGTATAAGTACTTTTTGTAAATTATTTTCAGAATGTATTTATCAGAACTCAAATTTAGGTTGAGTCACTCTATCAGTCCATCAGACAACACTTCTGCTTTGTTATTCTCACTCAGCCAGTGTTATGCAGCGTATTGTGTTCCAACTACATCTCACTACAATCTCTCTTATTTTTGTTAGCCAGTGAATGTTTTATTTCAGATAAACTTGACAAAGTGGCCAGAGGCATCCTCAGTTTGAGAGCACACTGAACACCTTGGGCTAAAAGCTGAAGTATTTGTGCATCACTGTTTTCCCTACATGGATAATGAGAAAAGAATAATTTTGAGCCTCTGGAACAGTTTTGTAAGTAAAGACATTCCCTTTTACTTTATGTTGCAAATGGTTTGGTTAAACAAACAAGAGCAAATAGTACAGATATGCACTTTTAGATGCAATCTTGTTATCTCAAATTGAATGAAACAACATTCTTTCCTCCCCAGGATCAAAACAACAAATCATCAGGTTGACATATTGTTGCTGTCCTGTGAAAACTATGCATCTCCAAGACGTCCACCTTTCAAGAGCATTTTTCAGCTAACTCAGTTGGATTTAAATATGATTTATCCAGCTTAACCATTAAAAGAAGTTTCACAAATCATAAAATAATACTTAATTCTTCAGTTTATCTATATAACAACAAATAGGGTCCACATTGCAGAAAGAAGCAGTACAAAATAGAAAGAAAAAAAACCCTCATTGTGCATTTTGAATCTTTGAATTGATTTGAAGCACCTGTTCTACATACTAAATATGTAACTCAGAAGATGTGTAGGGTTGTTTTCTATTAAAAGTTTCAATATAAAGTTATTGCATCATAGTTCAAAGTAGCCCATCATTGATGTCTTACTTCATGAAAATATGTGCATTTCATGTTCTTAATTGATTGAACACACCAAAGATGAAAAAAGTGAGGTTGTTGAGCACCGTGGTGTCCTGCAACACAAGTTCAGTGTGTTTATTTGAACGTAATCCATTCCTGCTCATTTTGCATCAAATCATACCCATGAGGAGTAAAGAGATAGGAGCCAGTACGCAGAAAAACCTACAGTAGCTTCATAATCTTTCTTTGGAGGGACATCTACATTGGGGGGAATTCTTTTCTTTTTAGGCTTCACAAGATTTGTCTAAAAAAAATTCTTTTCAGTGACTATGAAATCTAAATCTCAATTTCAACTAAAATGATGATGTGCAACGTATTGGACAGTGCTGCCAGTGATCTGAAATCTTTCATGTGACTTCTCCCCACAGTTTAAATGCCAAAAGTTTGCATTTTAGCTAATTGTCTGGTAAAAGGTCAATAGGCATTTGGAAATGTGACACATGGTTGGTGTTCATTAGATGATGTGCTGAGAGCTGCTAATGCCTATAAGAGCAGTCCTGGGCCTGGCCAATGTCTTCCTTCTCAAGGGATAGTTTTGTGAAGTCCATTTATGGCGTGTTGTCAAAGAAGAGGACAATGCTGTCAAAGCTGTTATTTTTTTGGGCATTCACTGTAAAGACCAGTCAAGGGATGCAGTAAATCTGCCAGGGAATGTAACTGTGTTTTGTATGAATAAGCTGCTTTTGGAACCACTGTGAGATTCACAAGTTGTTCCAAATGGCTTATCCATTAACTTGCAATTTTCTACATATCCAATTATTCTAAGTGCACCCAGATAAATGCAAAAAAACAACATTTAAACACATGCTGCTGAGATGTTGCTTTATACCTTTCTTTTGTGGAGTGTATACATTTTTCTAATCACAGAGTGAATTACCATGACAATAACTCCAAATACCCTTGCACAGAAAAGACGATAGCAACCACTTAACAAATGCACTAAAATGGCCCGGGACACTGAAGCAACCACGTAGTACTGCCCTACTAGTATACCCTATCTAACAACTATCTGGACCAAACATCCATGTTAAACAGCCTAGCAACCATCCAGCATTGCACAACCAAACCATAGTAACCACTTACCAACAACCTTGGTTACTCCTTTATAAAATAATTTGTAAATCAATACATAATTCAAAACATGTACAAACACCACACATACACCAACCAATGTTTCAAGACTGCTTTCAACTGCATGTAATTTTAAAACTTCAAATGTTGTTAGATGCTGTACTGATAAACATATCAAAGTAAAGACCATCTCTGTGTTTCTCTGTCATCTGCTTGTGTTTATTGACACAGGAAAATGGCCTATGGACTCATGCATCATAATATAAGTGCACATCTTTCAAAATAAGAGAACCCTAGTAATCTAGAGTAATACTCGATGGCTTTATACTGCACTCCTCAGTTGTGGTGGGATAACCAGTTCATTTTAGTGACTTAGTTTCTTAGATCTCGCTCAGTAAAAGGAACTTTTTTGAGTCAATTGTTCACTTTGTTTTTAGTTTTTTTTTAAGGGGGTCATTTATGTCCAGTACTGAGCCTGTGTAGCTGTCATGTGAGAAAAATGAAACTTATGCATTATTATTGTTGCACATGCGCAGGCGTGGCCAAAATCAACAAAATTAATCTCTCTCGATTTCAACACTCATGATACATATGATCAACACGACTACTTAACCCGGTAGAGTTAGAAAAAAGTAACACTATTTTGAAGCTGACTGAATTGCCTGGGAACAAAATAAAAAATCACGAGCATTAATCCAACCAACATGGTACTCAGTGCAGACGAGACGCTGTGACCCAAGTGAATGAAAAGATTTAACCTTTGCCAATATTATACACGCAGGAGGACGCATTTGTTATGAATGCACATGGCTGGCTTGATCTGAGAGGAATATATGGTTCACCAAGGGGTAAAATAAGACTAATTGTTTTACTTAGACTATTGTTCATGAGAGAAGGAAAAGTGTCGGTTGAATTAAATGATTGGATCTCATTATGAATATATTTGAGCAGCATAGACCTTAAAAGCTCTCCATTGACTACATGCCTCCCCACGGGCTGTGTGAAGTGCTATCACTTTGAAGAGCACTATGAAAAGCACTATGATTGTTGAAGAAGTTACACCATCAGCTGTCTTTCTAATTAAAGGGAGAAACGATAAATGCTCTTAAAAGAAGACATTTTCAAAAAACACTCAACACCTCCTCTTACCCTTCGCCCACATGCAAAATGCCAACACACACAGACACACACACACACACACACACACACACACACACCAATATAGTTTGGCCTAATACGAAACTCTAAGCCAGAAACCAATCGAAAAAGCTTTGCCATTTTTGTGGGGTTATTATCAAGGCAAAAGAAAGAATATTTCCCAGGCCTGTCATCTACCAATTGGGTGACAAAACAGTCTTCAAAGCAGAAGACTAATACATTTGGCGTATGACAATAAAGCTTTTCCCAAAACCTATAGAGCCCTTTGAGTAAGTGGCAGTGGAGGACTTAAAAGTGTTTCTTTGACGAACCACTTAGTTCTCTGATTTTAGAGGACGAGTAATGATCCCTTCAGAAAAGATAAAAAATGGAGGTGGGGTTTGCATGTGTTGGATTGAAAAAAAAGCTCTGTGATTCTCAAACTGGTTTTAATAACCTGCGTAAGATGGAATAAATCAAAGAACAAATCATTCTCTTCATACACTTGACCACAGTTACATCTTTCATCATTCTTTTTCCCCAGGGTGACTGTCACTTCAAGAAATTCCTTCTCTTAGGCTAATTATTAGTTGTGTCAATGTTTAAGACAGAACTATTTTCACTTAAAAGAACAGAACAGCTAATTGTTAAAAGTTGCTATTTTCATCCACTAACATATAAGTGACATGCTAGTAGATTCATTTTCTAATATTGAGAAAGCCCAATGAAAATGACTAATGCAAATGTATGTGTTGAATACAATCATGACAGATATTCTGATGGACAAAAAATGAATCAGGGTTTGATGCTAATATTGTAATATGCCTTTGAACATTGTCTTATTATGCAATGTACCTGCAAGGAGATTGCTAGTCTAAATAGTTTGCACAGTTTACACAACTGTCTTGAATGTAGGCCTGTCTTTGAACAAAGCAACACAAGCAGACATCTATAACAACAGAGCGTCCTATTGTAAACCCCAGAGGGGATTAGGGAGCAAATCTATCCCAAATTAAACAATGCATTTACATTAAATTCTTGAGAAGGCACAAAGCGTCTCCCTTGTCCACCTAAGAGCATTTCATGTATGACTATAGATCTCCTTTAAATATAGAGGGCCAAATGGCGTTTGACCCCGCTGCCCTGTGATGTCCAACATCACGGGGCAGCATATGAAAAATATTGATATGCTGGGTTTGTTTACCTTGCAGATGAAGCTTGCTCTCAGGGCTCTGCAGAAGGATCGAGCTAACTGAGTCCAGATTGTCATAGCTACTGCATCCCAGTGGCCCCGTCCGTGTCTCAGTCACCTGCAACAGAATCAAGATTAAATTAAAGACACATTTGAGAAGCAAGTAAATTAACTTGTGGCGTGTGTGTGTGTGTTGGGGGGTGCGAACATAATGTGCACATAGAAGTCAACGCTTCCATTTAGTGGTATTAGTAGTAGTATTTCTCTCAGTACTCTGTTCTGGAACATTCCCCTTACAGTGCTCCACACAACACTTTCAGACAACATATTCCAAGTCAGGGATCCACCAGCCATGAACAATGTCTGCTGGTAGGTAGTAAGTAAGACATTAACACCTGTTCATAACTACTGTCAGTGGATAATGTAACAATCTTTGGCAATTTTCTTTTTTGATTTATGTAGATTTTCACATGTGCTAATTTCACTCAGTTCACAAAGTATATTAAACACCCTGTGGCCCACAGACAAAGGAAGACTGTGCAGTGACAGAATGTATTGAGGCAGGTTCTCACACAAAGAAACTCAGAAGAAATCTTATGCCATTTTTTTCCATCAGCCATATCGTGAGGACTAATTCAATCAATGCCCAAAAGAAAGCTTAATTACATTTTTAAACAACATCTTTGCACAATGCGTCTTTAATGTCGAACAAGTTGCAAAGATGTGATTTCTTTTAGAGTCACTTTAAAAAGTCTTTTCTGAAATAGAAACGTTAAAGTCCATTATTCTTGAGCTTCTTCCTTGTTGCCCACCCCAAACCACTGTCAAAATAAATAATGACGCTATTCAGATTTGAAGAGGTTGCTTTAAAAAATGCAGCCTCCACATTTGAGACCTTGAAGAAGTTGCTCTTGAAAAGAAAGGAAGGACAGAAATCTCTCCTCTTTTCAGTTGCCTTTGCTCATTAAGTTCTTCCAGCAGTTCCTAATAGTACTTGGGATAGTACTGAGCAAAGACGATTAAGGGAGAGACAAGATGAATCTCACTAAAAACCGAAATGGGGCCAACTGAAATAAAGCTGTGAACACAACATTGACATTTTATTTCACATAGTGAATTTGTTAGCATGAAGTTGATTATTTACACAGCAGACATGGATACACATTTGGCACAACATTAGCATTCATTTGGAAACATGTTTCTAGACACTTGGGAAATGTAAGTCCAATATTAACTTTGATTTCCACCAAATCCTGAGGGAAATATTTGGCCTCTTAGCTGCTAAATGCTCCAGTACGTTCACCGGCTACTCACTAACTTTGTGGGTCTGCCATTTGGTGCTGGAGGTAACGTAGTGGTTTCATCATAGCTGATGATTGCTGAGACTAAAAATGACACTGATCAGTGCCAACAGTAAAGTTGCAGGCCAGCAAACCAAAACAATGAACTAAAAGATGTTTTAAAGCTCCATTGAGCTGAGGGGAACTGTAGAGACAGGTAATAATTTTCTGTGGGTTTGTGACTACAAGCAACCCATTTTACATACACGTAGTCATGTGATACTTTGTTAATATAAAAACATGAATGAGAGCAGATTACCCCACAAATGGGAGGGGAAATGGAAGGAAGATAATTGTGGAACAACAAATTAATATCAATATCACCATAAAACTGTACTAATATTCCTGTAAAGTATGTTTATTAAAACATGTTTAAGCTTTGTATAGGAAATTACAATTATATTAATAATAAGATCAGAGGGCTTGCTGAAGGGTGTTCCAAGGTGATCCACAGGATTGGGATTGGGGCCAATTTGGACAAGCCTGATGTATTTCAAATCCTTTGTTTACTGTATCCCATAATGCTCTTGTTACATCAACTGTTAAAAGCACCCTTTTACACTCGTTTACACACACATTGTACAATAAAATGTGCGTAAGATATAATTGGGGTCTTGAGAAAGGGCTTCACATCTTTAATCATACTGAACCTGACAAAAGCGTCACATCGATGAGTACACAAACACAAATGACCAATTTGTTTGTAAGAAGTCAACCACCTATGGCATCAGTAACTTTCAATATTCTACACCAGAGTGTGTGTGTTTGTTGTGTGTGTGTGTTTCTGCAAATGACTCAAATAAATGCAAGTGATTCAATTTTCCCTGTCTTTAATGTTGATACTGCACCAGATGGTGGGCTGACAAGCAAGAAATTAGACAGATATATATCTTACCCCTGGCATCGGGCTGTTGGGGAAAAATGCAAAACATGAGGAGACAGACAGGGACAGACTTTGTAGGAGAAGTATTAAATCTTACTATTCAATGTTTTGCTCTTGAATAGGATTTTCATCTTCATCACATGGCATTCTCATCACAGTGCTGTAACATGATTTCTGTACTCAATGTATGATTTAATACCTTTTACTGTTAAGGAATGTCTGAATGGCCTTGTCATTATATTACAGTATGTTACTGTTGCATTGTATGTGATAAAAACATATAATGTTTTTTTTTGTTTCTATATAAACCTACAGCCTGGAAGGATAATGCAATCCAAATGACATAGCATGTGACTAAGGAGTTACTAATGTTCATTGAAATTACATTTTTCAAGTGTTCTTGTTGTTATGGTGCAACCATGCTGTGCTCCCTAAACAGAGAAGTTCACTTAACCTTTTGTTTGTATCAGACCCATTTGCAAAGGATTTAACTTCCCGGGTGCGGTGGGTTCAGGTACAGAAAATCTGCTATGACTTGTCTGAAAGGTGCTGGATCTTCAAAGAAGCTCACATGAAAAACAACCCACACCATGCGTTTGCACTTTAGCACAATCTTTGCTAATTCCACCTGGGGGTAAAAACTGAAAAACAATCTTTTGTGACTAATAAACATTAATGTTTTCTTCCCTCAGAATAGAGACCTGTCAGTCCAATTTTACTCAAAACACAATACAATAAATATGTTTTCCTTGTTTCCTGACAACCATTTTCATACTTTTGTCTCTTAAAACTGTTTTTTTCATCTAATTGTCATCTAATTGCATTTTTCATCTAACTGATCCACAACTTCCAAGCTTTTTTCCTTTTTTATTTCCTTCCAGCCAGGCAATGGATATTGAAATGCACTTCATGGCCTTGCATAAAGTGCATGTGCAGATTGATTACAGAGCTAGACTTGCCTATCACACTCTACCATCTTGATGGCTGCTGACAGTGCTATTTTTCCTCCCTTTTTGTTGTGCTTATCGCCGAATGAATTACTTCCTGCAAAAGGTTGTGTTGCATGATCCATGGTGACTGGGAAAAGTGAATATCTGTCCTCTGTTGCCAACGGACACGTTCCCAAGTGGCAATGCATGCGTATGCATGAGCTAGCTAAGGCACATTTACATTAGTAGTTACACACAAATCACACACACACAGACACTCTAATGGATGTGCATAACCATGAGATTGCCACAGCCAGTATACCATACATTCATTTTCCTCCAAGAATTATTATTTCAAACTGGGAGCAGACATACAAGGATTTATGGATTAAAGACTGACCCTTGTAATCTGAATGACTTTAGGAGAGCAGTATGCAGCACTTGTTAGGCTCTCTCTTTTCTTTCTCTCCAGCACCCAGCATAAGAGTGCTGTGCACCAGATTATGAAAATGGAATATAACGTAATAAAAATACAAGGAGCAATCAAAGTACTGAAGTGGGCCGAGGGGGACTTAGAGGATTTGGATTATTAAGCAGAACACAACAGTAGAATCCCACTGGGCCCAGACTATATCACAGCCCAAAGTCAGAAATCATGGTTCTGGAACAGCCTCTCTAATTGTCATCTGTCATCAAGAAAATCATCTAACCAAGTAAATAAGAGATGATGCACATGAGATCCAATTTTTTTTCTGTTTTTGTATTTTGTGTTGGCAACAAAATGTACATGTACTATTCCCCAAGGCTCAAGTTTATCCTGTCTGTGCAAACTTATTTGTTTTTCAAAATGCAAAATTCATCCTGGTGACATACATACAATGCAGCTGCAGTACATCAGGTGTGTGTAGGCGAATGTGGGCTTTGAATGTGTGTGCATTATGGTTAAGACTCAGTATTGTTTCTTTCTTTTCATATTAAAATTAATCATATATGAGCTTGTGTCTGTCAGCTACGTGTATAATCACTTCAAGTACGCCTGCCAAACATTTTGACCTCAAGCATATTTTACACCTTTTGGGTACACGTATAAATCTCAAGCGTTTCACTCATTATAAATATCCTAAAATTAAAATAGAAATGTTTGGAACTATTTGATTGGAAGTTGCCTAGTTGACCCACTCTAATTAGGTAGTAAACAACATATGTACTGTATGTACTGTCTCTTACAACTGATGCCAGCACTGTCCATGTGTATTTAGTACATAGGCTTATTCACTATCAGCTATGGTTGACATGTCCAGTGAAGCAGCAGTAGTACTAGCACTAGTAGTAGTAATAGTAGTAGTAGTAGTAAAGCACCAATTAAAAATCAAATTTGGGTCCACGAGTTGGACAATTTTTTGGTTTCTTAAATACACAGCGTTTATTCAGCTGGCAACATGACAGGCAAAGGTTGGGACAATACATGTTATTGTTATAGTAAGCAATGCAAATAAACAGACTTCGTCATGAAGCACTGAATTATGAGGGATAATTGTAAGCCTCTCAGAATATCAATTTTACAATAAATGTCATAGTATTTCCTCGTGCCTAGATCTCTAGTTATTGAGAACTAGGTCACTTTCAATCAAATAAAAGGTTGCTATCAATTTCTTCCTAACAATGTCCAAATTAGTTAGTTAGTTAGTTATCATTGTAAGGGAGTGTTATTTGGGTTCTGATCTTGTACAGTATACACAGAGACTCCTTTTATTTCCAGTTAAACAGCTTTGTACTATAATGTATGGAATACGATCAAAAGGCTCTCCATTGCTGTAGACTTGTGAGACTACATTATATGCATTAGATTAAAATTATCACAGCATATGGAGCTCTCATTATTCCTATAATTCCTGTAACTCATCATGGGAGCAGTGTGTTCTCACTTCTGTATTTCAAGCCATGCAGAGAGGAGTATATTTCTTATTATATCGTGTCCCCAAGTTGCATTTCAACTTAAAAGACCGGGGAGAATAAAAAGGTGGTTTGAAGCTATGTAAGATAAGGAAAACAAGGGATGAAGGCAATAAGATTGGTGAGTGGGACGGGGAAGAATACTGTAAGGTTGAACTGTCTTCATTACACATTGCCTCTGCTGAGCCTTCCTAATATGCCCATCACCTGCCATTCTCTTAATGACTTGCTATTTCTGGATACTCAGAAATGAAGAGATGTGCTCCTCAGTAATTCTCCAAGCCTTGTATTGGAACATCTCTGAGGGATTTTTTTTTTTTGCTGCCTTGTTCATATCATATCACATGTGACTACAGTGTTACTATAAGTCACATTAGAGGGAAAATGCAACCACATTTCAGGAGCACATGTAATAGACCATGTCTCTGGTCAAGCTATAACATTCCTTGTAGGAATATTTGAATTAAAATTCTTTGGAAAACATAAATGTATCTGTAAAAGACATTTTTAACTCATTGTTTAAAATGATACTGACGGAATGAACAACTTTGAGGCATTTCAAATTCTAACGACGGCACCCTCAAGTGAATAACTCAAGCAACTCTGCATATAAAATCTGTCACGCTTGCTTGTGACGAATGCAAATTAGATATAAACTGCTTCAAACTTTGCTACTGCCGTTGACAAAGATCTGGGTCTTATTGTACACATGTTAAATTTCCCTTACCTCACACGAGGCTCACATGACTAGACTGTGAAGTGAGAAATAAGATAGCATGGCTTTGGCTGCTATGCTACCACAACCCAGGGCACTGCAGCAGCATCATCAGGAAATATGCACATTGAACGCTGGTGTAAATCAACCCAGAGTAACTGTATGGATAGGTGACCTTGTGAGGGATGCGGTAAGCACACCACCCAGCAAGAATGAATACTTGCACACTTCATGCATGAATGAATACACAGACACTCAGCCACATGTTGCGATAGCATGCGAGCACATATATAGACAGTCAATTTCTAATTGCACTTCTTCCTCCATAATCACACATTTCCACACTCACTCATAAAACTGACATTTTCTTTCCATTAAACTACCCCACTGGGTATTTTATTTTCATTCCTAAATGACACCTCTCCCCAGTGGAGTCCTAGCTTGCAGCAGTCAGGATCAGCCATACCAAGACATCCAACCACATGTAATTTATTTTTATCAGCAAGGCATGATATTGTTTATAATATTACCAGTACTCTTAGAATATATATATACTCTTATATACATATATATATATATATATATAGTTTAAGAACCCCACTGACGTATAATAAATGTGGAGAAATATAGTCATGTCCCTATTATAAGATAAATTATTTTTCCTGCTTAAGAATTACTAAAGGAATGTGTAGAGAATAAGGGGTACACTAGTCTGAAAAGCATCAGAGCTGTGCAGTCCAGTGGTTAAATGCTGTCAGGAAAGAAGTGGAAATAATGATGAATACAGATTTTGAAACAAAAAGGAACTGAAATATGATTTATGAATCAGTACAAATGGATGATACTTCTGTTTTTGTTTTTCTATTCAACAGCTTCAATACATTCGTGGAGATAAAGGATGTACAGAAATAATCCCCCATACTCTCATTACATCGTAACTCCAGGCCAGCTTCTTCAGTACTGTGGGTCTAATGTGTGCTTGTTTGTTTGTTTATTTGTCTGTGTATATGCATGTATGCTTGCATGCGGCTTTTGTTTATATGTGTGCATATTTCACCCAAGCGAATGAAAAAGATAAGAGACCAACTTTACTTTACAGCTTTATGTCATCCCTGAATGGGTTGTTTACCCCTTTAGTTACATGTACGTGTCCTTTACTTTTGTTTGAACTTTTATGTGGTCTTCATTACACAACTGTGGTTTAGGTCTGTTTTTCAATGCACAAGGGGGCGAGACAACAAAAAGCATTTGTTTTAGCTGATGTATCTCTGGATAGGTGGGTCTCAGGTAAATAACAAGGCTAAGATTCAGCTGAGGGGGCTATCAACACAGTGGGGGTATGTCTTGGTTTTGATTAATGTTCACATGTAGCTAAGACCTCTTAAGCAGTGCAAAGGCTCAGGGGGGACAGAACAGGGTATCCAGGATGAAAGGTTTGATAAATTCAGCCAGCCACTATGCACGTAGTCTATCAGTCCACACATTTAGAGGCAAGCAATTGGACATTGTCTGCAAAAATGACACACACACACATAGAGATAGCTATTCCTTGCGGTTAAAGCATATCTTGTGTTTGACACTTTATCAGTTATTACTGATTCTGATTACTAGTGAATATTGTATTTTTAACAATAATGAATAATGAACAATGAATAATAATCTAACAATAAAATCAGTACTCCTTATGGGGTAATTTTACATGTAACTTTAATAGCACTCTATAATGTGTTTTCTGTATTCCAACCATTGCAGCTTGCACAGCATGTGCAACCTGTAGGAGTCCAATAATAATCAAACTATTTTTTTTATTTTACACTGATGAAAAGACAACTGAGTTTATAATGAGAAAGCTTTGCATTTGCGCATGCACAGATGCCTGATGTCAGCAAAGACTGATTGTTATATGTCCTGCTGGCTGCCCTGATGTTCATGTACTGTTCTGCCGCCTCATTAGTAGTCTGATATTGACACATTTAATCACAAAATGCTTGGAAAAATTGTACACAGCATTTGGTGTTGATATACTGCAGGTACAAAAATATATTTTTTAAGTCCAGCTGAAATTATGAAAATGAAAGTCTGCTACAGCAAACATAGCTGGTCTGTAAATCTCTTGTCTACCTAGTTGTGGATAAATTCGACACAATACTGTTCTAATATCTATCTATGTAGATGGAGACCTTATTTCAATACAGCCAATCAAATCGTGCATGCAGTAATGTCAGGGTTTTCTCAGACAAAGCAGACGGTCACACTGAGCCAGACAGCAGCCACACAAGAGCCAAAGACTCCTGAGGTCTCAATTTTATCTCATTTACAAACATGAACACACGAAGTGTTAGCTTGATGAACAAGTGACCCAAACTCCAAGTTATACAAATAAAAGTGCATTGCTAATGTCAGTTTGCAGGCTAGTTAGCTAATAAGCTGCAGCACATTAAACGGCATGTAAACGGACCTAATGTCACTTCTATCCAGTTAGATGCTGGTGTGGTCCTTAGTCTTCAATACCACTAACAGCACTCAGTCTGCCCATGACATATTGACTACAGTTTGTTTACTTTGTCTGTCAGTCCCTAAGGTGTAACACCGGCACTCCAGCACCCTGCCAGTTGTTGTCAATCAAACAGAGACACTGACATGCCAGCTAAAAGAATAAGAAGCATTTCTGATATTTCCCTAAAGACCTTTTTACTCACTTTTAATAATACAAAAAATATTTACAATACATTTAAGAAACATGTTGATATTGTTTTTGACTACAAACAAATTGATGACTAAATGGGATTTTAGTTGGACTTTAAATCCTATAGAATGTAAAATATGTGCAGTTGATTTAGCTGTAAAATGGATTTTGTTTGGTAACAACAAACTAGACTTTGCTTGTTTTTCTACATTTGATTTCTACATTTACATGATTCAAAGGACAGTGTAGTCAAGGGCACACTGTCTGAATGTACAGTGCGTGGGTAAATATATATATTTTTGTTTTAATTTTGCTTTTACTGTTTGTGAATTTATGAACACCAAACTTGATGTTACATTTCCCCAGAAGAAGATAACAGATTTGGTTACTATTTTGTTTTGGTTCTAGAATAACTGCTATCCATCATAGGAAACAGTTCTGTGATATCAGGCCAAGAGGCAAAGAAAAGTTGGCAGCCAACCATTTGGGACACTTTGTTGAAGGGAGGGGGTATCCACCAGCTTGTCCCCGACATCTGCACAATATGTGGCCACTTTTCACTTCAAAATCAGATACAATTGTGGTTGGTGTATTGTAAAACCACCTTTCAAAGGGATTTGTTTTTGGTTTGCTTTGATGGGTAATGGGTGCTCCCTGGGTAACAAAGGTTTAATCAACAAGGTTTTCTGACAGCATTTGTTTGCTTGATATTGACGCCCCCTCTGTTGTAACTTGTAACTTGAAAGAGGTATAATTTGTAAGGGGCTATTGTACATTTACTTATTTAAAGTATTTAAATAAACTACAATTTGACACCCTTGTTCTTTACTTGAGTATTGCCATTTCTACTTCAACATTTCAGAGGAAACTATTGCACTTTTTACTCCACTACACACTAGTATCAGTTACTTACTTTTTACATAAAAAAATATATAATATGCTTATATGATTTGCTGTAGTAATACTACTAATCTATCCAGCTGAATGCAAAGTATCTAAAATTGGCTCCACATTGATGAACAGAATAATATGATATTCTCTAATAATTTTATACACCACTAAAATGAACCATGCAAAATTAGTATTTTTACTTTGCTGATAATACTTTTGTACATTTACTTAAAAAACATTTTGAATTCAGAACTTTTTTTTGTAATGGAGTATTTTTTTTATATTATGGTATTTCTACTATTACATAAACAATGGATCAGTACTTCTTCCACCATCGCAACCTCTAGTATTCATACCCTTCTGTTTGCCTCAGGCTGATAATTATCATTGCTGGAAATCTATATTTGATGGAAGAGAACATACTTATTTCAATGTATTTAGTCTAAGGAGTAAAATATCAGATAATCAGCAGTTTTATTCCCTTTCAATCTGCATACATTAGGTTATTAATTTCTAGGCATACAGAAATGCTGAATAAAAGAAGACTGTCCTTTCTTTGACCCTTGTTGGATCAAGTAACAGAAAAAAGGCACAGTATCATAAATATGGTACAGTGCTTCATTTAATATATTTTGTAATATTTTCATTTCACTTCTACATTATTATTATTATTATGACAGATTATGATATTGAGTGCAAGTACTAAATGTAATAATCATAAATTAAAAATCTATTAATTTCTTTGAATAATTTAAATATATTCAGAAATTGTGATGAAAGCCTTTGTGTGTTTTAGCTTTATGTTTGCAAAATACTACCAATAAAGTGGATTATGAGAAAAAAAAAAACTGTTAGACAGCTGGTAAATTAGCTAATTGTGAATACATTAATGAAATGATGAATCCCTCAGAGGCCAAAGTTACAATTGCCTCACAAAAAAATGTAAAAGATTATAAATTCATAGGAACAAACCTGCCTACTTGCAGACAGGAAATGTCTCAAACATTTTTGCTGTATTGACACGTGTTTTTCATTCTGATTGTAAGTTTGCACTCCAAAGCAGGTCTCATAGCCATACTGAATCAATATTGGAAGAGCAAAGCCCTTGTTCTCTGTGTTTATAGATCCATGCCTTCTGCTGGAGTTTGCTACCTCTGCACATTCTGATCACTGTCTGTCTGCTGGCGACGTGACTGGAGAACTACAATTTATGCTGCCTTTATTTACGGTTGAGAGATACCAGAACACAAGTTCAGCCTATATTTCCACAAAATCTGTTTTGCACAATCTTATGTTATTTTAAACTCTTTCAACTACCAATTCACAAATATTTTGCTATTTAATCTGACGTGACGACGAAATCAGTACGTGCATCAATATAGCGCCGGTAATTTTAGGGATGTGATATTTCTGTGAAGTATTGCACATGTGTGCCTTTGTGTGTTCCTTGAATCATCTTACACAACCAGTGCAAGCCTTTGCAAAATGTACATATCTTCATTCGTGCCCATCATAATTGTTAAGTATATGCATATGCACCTCAAGTTTTATGCAATGCAAATTATAATACAAGAATATAAAATAACATGCACCAATGTCCATGACATAATTTCATTCAGCTGTCAATGCTGACTCGTTAGTTTGCTTTGTGTCAGTTAGTTTGTGACAATTTGATCAAAAATTTATATTGAACACAATTTTGAAAACAAAACAGTACTTTAAGGTTACCTTATAATTTATAAGTTATTTTAAGGCCCTTATCATTGTTTTTGTCAATCAAATTACCTGCTAAGTCAGCAATTCAGCCTTAAACTCTACATCATTATACACAGAAAATGTGCAAAAACCTGAATTCATTGAAAGTTGGAATTCATCAACATTAAGCATCATGTATTCTAAATCCCACCCCTTCCAAGGTACGTTACTGGCCCACTGTACCAAACAAACCAAACACTTTAAGTGTGCAGCTATTCCCAATGTACACTACTTACTTTATGCCCTATGTGTACACAGCCATGTTTGTTTGATAGAAGAAGCCTATTAGGCAGATAGTTCATCCTGTTAGAACAAGAGACATCAATTGTGAGTTTCACACAAGTCATTACTAACTCTCAGAGGATGGAATACCTGATAGGTGAAAGACAAGTTGTCTTGCATGCCTGCATTCCCATTAACTACCTCACAAACTCATTAAATCACCAATCCGTTCCTAGCCCTTTTCCACACTCAAACAAAGCCTCACCTCTTGACCTATACTACAGGTCCATCATTCTTGATCAGCAGACATGCAGTCCACTCAGATTTGCAGTGTGTGTGTGTGTGTGTGTGTGTGTGTGCATGCGTGCTGTATGGATACTCTCTGCTTTCAACACCTACTTCCTTCTTTTTCTGAGAAACTGACTCAGCAGCCACTGCCAGATCTGTTTAATTTTGTCATGGTTGACTTCGTGCTACCTGAAGTCTCATCTGCCAGAGCCCCTTAATCCACTTGTCACTCACGACAACAAAAAGCTAGGAAGGTGCTCCTTGAATGAAGACAGGGAGGTGGAGATTTGGTGGGTGTATGGGCGAGTTGGATTGGACGTTTTTGTGCAGGTGCACAGGCACAGGTGCATGACAGTAGCTGTGGGAGTTTCAGACGTATGCTTATTTTCAACATTGTTCCAAGACTATACTCGAAGACAGTGGTTCACAAATTGTGGTCTATAGGGACTCACAAGGGGTATCTCAAGATGTCCCCAGATAAATCGAAACGTTATCTTGGGGTGGGGCTCCAGGGCCCTAATTGCAAAATGTTTCAGTCTGAAGTCAGACTTCAGTATTAAAGTTCAGATGGTCTTTGTTGATATTTGCCGGAGGAGATGCACTGCTGAAGGATGAATTCCGTGACATTCCATTTTTTTCTGTGGTGCAGTCTCATTTCACATCTTCAATCTGCTTCTACTAAGAATTGTGTGATCGCTGACCCATGGAAAACCAGAGAAGTCAAAATAATTACGATCACCTGGGCTTGAAATTAAGACCAGCTGGGTGGGTAAAATTTGACTGTGGCAGGTAGCACAATAATTCCTGCAACTCTGTTCCCACACAAACATAAAGCTTCTTCTGGTACTGAGGAATCAAAAGCACATACTTTCATGTATTCTTTCCCACCTACTCAATTTAAAATAGAAGAAGATAAACATTTTCAATTTGCGGCAGAACTCTATTATTATCCATTCCTGACTTCTGTTATTGAATGTAAGGTATAGTGAAATTAATAAAGCGGTACGTTTTCAATTATTTTATCCACAGCACAGTCGTGGTTTCGCTGTAGCAGAAGTGCACACCAACAAACTGTAGCCAGCACGCCCAATGTTAAAATAGAAGAACTGGAGAGAATGCCATTTGTATAGTTAGTATGTGTTTTTTGTCACTGTACAGCTGTAAACACAAGATCTTTCTGTATGTGTGTTTTGAAATATTTGGCATATTTACCTTTAAGTGAACATACTTGGGTGGAATAATACTAGAAATACACTGATGCATTTCGCAGTCAGTTATCAAGGTCCCTACGACTATACTGGAAGCATAACAGAGCAAGCAGTCCCCACTGCTGAACTGCAGACTTGTTAATCAAGTTGACGTCTTTACACAACAAAACATCCCAGAAGCAGTGCTGCACACTCAGGTTGACTCCAGCTTCATTCTTTCCAGTTGTGGCATATGTATTGCCTTCCAAACCATGGGGCATATGAGCAAGGTCATAGCTGACAGGGGATGTTGTCCTGGGCTCCTGGGCAGTAATATTTATTTGTTATACAGGGTTATACACATTGAATTACAATGCTTATCGCTGCCAGTTTGGTATAGGACTGATTCACTATGAGACAGTATGTGGTGCCTGAGTTGTTGTGGCCATGTTTTGTTTTATTACTTTGTTTTTCTTGCAATAAAGCTGCCTTAAGTGCTTTAATTTTTGCAAGCATTTGATTGTAATAAATAAATATTGACTTTCAATACATTTATGACATTATGTTGTAGCCTGCTTACAATAATACCTTAAATTTGTGTGTACAAGCCATTTGATAATGTAATATCAAGCGGAACTCCGGTTTGCATAAATTAGTAAATAAAAATTTCTCAAGCTGTGCTTAATGCATTATTGTTATAGTTGTGATTATTAAAATTGATAATTAATTGAGAGAGCGTCATTTTGTGTTCAGTTAGTATTTGGGGTATTCCTAAACTCTGGCCTATTTGGTTTTACTTGATGTTATTTATATTTTACAATTGCTTTCCCTAGCCCACTCTCCTCAGTCTCCCTGGGTGAATGAGCTTGTAAATGACCACAACTGTCAAAGCTGTTGCAGGCAGTAGGCTGACACAGTTTAAAAACCCGGTTTTCTTCTTCTTCTTTTTCTCTGTTGTCTGACGGGAAACAGAACGGAATGAGGAGACTGTCTTCAGAAGAAAGAACGAGATTTGCCTATATATGAACTGCCAGTGAAACGTTTGGACACACTTTCCCATTTAAGTGAATAAGAAGGTGAAAGGGAATGTGTGTCCAAACTTTTGACTGCTACTGTATGGGCCCTGTTCCAGTTTGTAAATGTTCATGGGTAACTTATTATCCTCCTAGTGTTAAACGTGATGAATAGGTATACAGGAAGAACACATTTAGAATCACAGAGGCTACCATTCAGTCACACGTAAGTAAATATATGTTTTACAATTCATCTGCTTCTGCTTGCATCCTTCAGCCTGTTGTAGCATTATGTGCATTAGTTTATCTTCACCCCACCTACTCTTCTATATGAGAATTCCTTATGAAATATGTTAATTTAGTGAGTTTGAGTATTAAAACTTCCTCATCTGTATAATGCTACCTTACCACTTATGCATTGGGGTGCATTTTCTTTGTATTTCTGTTTTTCAGTTTAATTAATTTTTCTTATACACCATCTGTCTCCGGAGATAGTGAAAGTACACCACCGTGTTTATTTGACTGTCAAATCACATGGTTTGTGTGGAGGACAGTAAACTATGTTTCCCTTTTCCTGACAGGCAACCTCTTTCTAATAACTGTTTTTTTCTAATTAGCGAAGGACAGTGGAAGTAACACTGTATTGTAGCATGAAGTCTTAAGGAGGAAGGTTGGGTATACAAAGAGTGTGACTTGTGACACCAGAGACCGCTGACACAATGTGAAAGTAATCTTTCTCTAAGCTTAACTATAAAGATAATATTTCCCTTCTCCTACACATGCAGTTTTAATTCCCTATAAACTTACAGCAAAGGTGGCAGATGAGAAAAATTATAATTTTTGGAACTGTCGTAAGGGTTGTTTTAGAAGGCACTCACATGTATTACTTGAGTTTTCTAATTAAGGTGAAAAAGCAAAGGATAATTAAAAAGCTATATATGATGAGAAAACTAAATAAATATAATACATTCTTCTTGGTAAATAAGAAAAATACAATGTGTTTGTAATTATTCTAAATGCTAGTTGTCAGGTGCATGTATAAAACATATTCAATGTACAAATTACTGTACATGACAAAAAAAAGATTTTCTCAGGTAACATTTCATCCCACATCAATACTGACGTGACTCTGTAAATGTGTTTTTGTATGTGTATCATGTGCATGTTCAGTAGGCACCAACCTTGATCGCATTGGTGGAAATTTGGATCTCATGCAGCTTCCTCATCGTGCCATCACGGTCAATGAAGTAGGACGAGGCCAGTTGATGAAGGGCTTCGACGTTCTGAGTAGCATTGACAAGCTTCCTGTCCAACTTGTTTTTGGCCAGGTACATAGTCAGTGCCTCCTCTCCTACAGGTGGCACAAAGAAATGGAAATATGGTTAAGATTATATGCTCTTAATGTCTTGGAAGTTTGGGAGAAAAAAAGCAATTGATGTTCAAGTGTTAATGTATTAGCGAGTCAAGTATTTAAAGTCTCAGTCTCAGAAATGTTCTTAATTTAAGGTGCACTGAATAAATAATGTGAGTGTACTGTAGATATCTTCATACGTGAGAATTGTCCAATCCAGGCTTATCTAAGCTGCCAATGGAGCCCTTAACAGGAGAGATAAGTCAGAGGTCTGAATACCAAAGCAAGCAGTTTTTGCTTGAGAAACCAGATGCCCCAGTTTTCCAGGAACAGTCTCCATATTCGCTGCTTTATCCCCACCTGGCACCATCCCCAGAAATGTCCCCGGATTTACCCCTATTGGGATGGCATTATTTCCATGAGAGGTCGAGTGATATAGAATTTTTACCTCAATACCACAGGAATTTTATCCCACGGAGAACAAATATATCACACCCGGTATCATTTTGCCTTCAGCTACCCCAGACAGGAAGAAAGACGAATTGGATATAAACACCCAAATAGAAAAAAACATTACCGATTACAGAGATTTGATTAGTACCGAGAAAATGAGAAAAATAGGTTTGTACAAGAGCTGTGGCAGCTAGTGTTATAACTATGTGGAGTCACTGGGGAAGGATTGTACCTGTTTCTCTGGCATTGTGTGGCATGTTCCTGGATTACCACTGTTCCACTGATTTTTTTTTTTTTTTGTTCATCTGATGACTCAAATTGCTCATGTGCATTGTTAAATCAAATTACTGGCCCTTTCTAGTGATACTAACACTGCCCGGAGAGGCAGTTTTTTTCATATATTCTTATTGATGGTGCTTTTAAACTACAGAAGAATACCTTACATAGTCAAGTCTCTTAAATCAACTATAATTACACAATGACAAGTTCTTGTCTGCTATGACAAGAACTGAAATGAGATGTTGAAATGTGAATGTGGTTGGTATCTTGCTGGCATAACTCTGCGAGAATTAAGTCAAACACCCCTGATGAGCCATTGTTGTCATTGTTGTTGTTGTTGTTGTTGGTGGTGTTGTTCCTGAGATAGTTCACTTGGGTTGGCCTGAAATCCCCTAGATAGAGTTCCCACCTTTAGTGTGATGTGAATTTAAAATCACTGCCTCTGTAATAAGGTCACAACTGCTGTGAATATAAAACTGATTATGCACAAAAACCCCAGCATGTCTCCCCTCCAATTCCTCTCCATAAATGCAGTACAATGCCCGGAATTAAAATTTGAGACGTGAGAAATAAAAAACCCAAAACATCTTCTCCCTCACCGAATGTGCGTGCAGTACTATACGTCAAATTTTAATGTCCACAGGAAAACGGGGGGATTGCATTTAAGCTGACCTTTCAGCAAGTGTCTGTACACCACAAAGGGGAAGAATGTGAACGCTTAGAGCAGACACAGGGCCAAATATTTACAGAGCACCAGACAATCTCTCTGATTTGCACATCATATGTTTGTTTGTTGACACACTATAAAGGGTTGAGCTGCTTATTGTATACACATCATATTTTTCCATCTCTCATTCCTACAAGCAGAAACAGATGCATAAAAAGCAAACAAGCAAACACCAATTCACTCTCCACGGGCTCACACACCCTTGCCTTCGAAGATTACTGTTCAAATGGCAAACCATATGCCCGGAACACGTTCAAGAGCATGTCACATATGTTCAGGTTCCCAGTGATGTGAATGGTTATTTGGCCCCCAGCGATGCATTGGAGTTGGTCACTTAACTTGTGGTGACCGTGACTAGGGGTGGGTAGCAGTCAGGGCCAATGTCTCATGCCTAGTTAGAGTACAAGCACTGAGGGGACGAGGCCCCATTCTCTGACGCTGCATGCTCTCTGTCCCTCGGGGGTTAGCAAAGTTACTTACACACACTTGACTTACACTACTGCACAAGAATAATGGTCTCACATTAAGCCCTTGATCTGCTCCCTTTTTTTTTTTTTATCTCTATTACAACTTAGTATGGCATAAAGGGGGGATCTTCTGTACATAAATATCATGTGGTTATTGCTGCTGGTCAGACAAAATCATTACCTAGGAGGCTTTAAAAAAATCATCTGTGTGCACCATTCTGCAAGTAATACATTGGGTTACATTATTACAGGGCTCCTCACTGGCACGCTGACAGAATTAATCAGCTCATGCGGAGCTTATGGGTTTACAGCTGAGAGGTATTTAGAAACAATGTTCACCTCGAAATCATTAAGAGTGTGTGTGCAAAGTCTTCTAGTCTTCTACATATGTCATTTTCTTTTTCCTTTTTATGTTTGCATGCATGTGGATGTTGATGAGGGTTAGGAGTGCAAGTAGGGCTTTAATGTAATGTAATGCCTGGGAGTGTTCCATTTGGTGTTAATGGCACATATTTGGGTCACATTAAACTATACTGGTTTATACTGTGCAGAGCAGAGAAGCTAATTTATTTAGTTCTTTTTTTTTCATTAACCATATAGATTCTCACAATACATACATAGAGTACATTAGAACGTATCCTGCTTTATTCTGTTATGCATTCAGACTGTAATGTTTAGGGAAATTTGGGGTACAAACACCATTATAATAATTAGCAATTGTTCTGCATAAACAATGAATGTAAGTGTATTCTAGATATGTAAGTAATTAAAAAAATGTGTCCTAAACTCAACAGATGCTGGGTACTTCACAACACATCACAGGGTGATATATGGAAACAAACAGTTTTCTAGCATTAATCAAGAAAACATCATAAATAGCCAAAATGGCCATTGTGAAATGTAATAATTTCAGGTGGACAAACTTTCTAAAATATAACACTGCATACACACATTCAAATAAATAGAGAAATTAATTGAAACCATTTTCTACTGAACTATTAACTGGATTGCCCCAGCTTTACGCAAGAGATATTCTGAAAGTGGGGCTGTTGCTTTGAGATAGCCACGCTCTCTATGCCCAATTATGCCCTGCACCTTTTATGTTGACAGCAGAACAACAGAAACTACAAAAAGTTTCAAGTATAATGTGGAAAAAGGTAGCGTTGAAAGCTTTCATTGGGTAGTCTGCCACATCCACCCAGGTCACAGCAGAGTTCTGCATATGAACTCTAGCCTCAGGCTTCAGTGACCACAAGTCATTTCAATAAACTACTACTCCGGAACGCATAAGACTTAGAATACCTTGTACTGAAAAGGTCTCTGATCCAGTCATATAGGTTGTGTGTTCACTAAAGTAGAAAGGCAAATATGCCTTCAGAGCAAAGATTCAGTCATTTCTACATGTTAAATCTTTATTCAGTAGCTCATACACTGAACATTTGCATCTCTCCTCTCTCTCGACTCAAATGCTCTAGACCTCTCTGAACAAATACCAGCAGAATTCACGGTGAAACAGCAGTGCTCTCACTCAAAGTGGAAAACTGATTTCAAACATATGAGGGAGTGGAATTGACAGACGTGGTGAAATATGTCCCTCACAGCTTTAACAAAATGCAAATCTGCCCTTCACACTTTTTTTTCTGATAGCAATACCTTCCTCCAGCATTAATACACAGATGTGTGCAGTTCCTCCTTCACCTTTCAAAAGCTCTGGACACCTAAAAAAGTTTGAATTCTATTGTCAATAAGCATACTTCCCCTACAGTATTGTTCTCAGTGGCTGCAGGCAAACCAGGGATGTTAAGCATCCATGTCAAACTGGTTTGATGTGTTTTTTAGTTTCAGCTTCTGTCAAATTCTGGAGCATCGACTCACAGTGGTGGTGTCTTTGTCGGGAAGTCTGAGGTGTATTTGCTCTGTTTAAGCTTTAAGTCTCCCACGCGCAGTGTGCACCCAGAATGCAGTTGGGTCATGTATTGCACTTCAAAATATGCATCCCTTGATACCTTTAAAGCATCCACATATGCCAGAAACTGAGCTTCAGGTGATAGAGATAGTTAAAATGTTCAGACAGCAGAAAAGCAGCAGATAATTATTTCCCCAAACATCTTCAGCAGACGCTGTCAGTCAGTAGTGTTAAGAGGAAGAAACTGACAATCTTCTTCTCTTAAATGCTTGTTATAATGGAGTATACCCTGATATTACTATAGTACCATATTTCCACACACAGTTGCTAACTCTAAGAGCTGGAGTTTTGAATTTTCATGGCCTAATTTCCAAAGACAACGAAAGTTAAAACTGGTGTTACTTACTTATAAATACATATATATAATATATAGATATAATCATGTTCAGCTACTTAAACATTCTTTGAACCCATAAAAACGGAATAATCTTTCAGTGTAAGTGTAACAACCACAATGCAATTAGTGAGTCTTGCCTTGCAGCACCCTGGGCCACCACCTCTCCACAGGCATCAGAAAATGAGCAAATAAAAATGAAATATATAAACCTTTTTGTATTCAGTAAAGAATGTCTACATAAATCCAGACAAAAACCAAGGGTATTGTCACAAACCGTTTTTGTGTTCAATGAGCACTGGGAGTTGGTGCCCAGTGCTTCCAGGCACCACAGGCCCCATTGTTGTTTTTCCATTAAAGAAGCAAAAATGACAAATAAATAAATAAATTTGTAAAAACGTCACACTATATTTGTACAATCCAGAAGTAATACTGTACTAACCTTAGGGTTTTTTTTTTTTTTAAATGGGATAATCAATTGAAAGGATTAAATGAGAAAACCACAGCAACTTGTCAGTCTGTGTCAATGCAATGGCATGGCAGGAAGTGGGAAGTTTACTGTCACACAAAGTAGGAAGAGAAAAAGGAAAAGGAAAGGGTAGCTGGCTGGACATTAAAAGTATGTGACACCAGGACTGAGTGTTGTGTCATCCCTGTGATTTTGCACGTATATGTGTATCCTTGTGCTTTTGCACGATACAAACAAATCAGGGACCCATTCGTAGACATTGCTCCATACTGCTGCTTGGGGCCAACCACTCCACAGGGTACGTTTAACTGTAGGGGCTCCAGATTAGAAAACACTTATTTAAGTTTTTTTGAAAGGGTCATGTGGGTCATTTTGGGATGCCCAGACAATTTGAATGTTTCTCATCTATGTATGAGCACTTGGTGGAATGAAACATGCATGTGACACCGTGTCACTTCAATATCTATCAGTTATCAACACCAAACTATCCAAGTGAGATATAGCCATATAAAATACAATACAAAAAACTATAAAATAAGCGAGAAATTAAGATACGAAGGAGGCTTTTATCTTGTGTGATGCTTCTCTAATATGTCTTCAGAACTTATCAGCTCAGACAGTAGTATCTTACTCGGTCAGGTAGTGATGTGGCACTTGAAAATCACCTCAATGATGTGCATTGACTTGCACAGTCAGTAGGCTCATAAAGGAAAAAAAAGAAAAAAGCATGCTAGGAGACATAACAGTGGTCCCATGGCTATGCATTGTAACCATTTTTATTCAGTACAAAGGAGGCGACCTCTAATGGGGCTCTTTAGACTGGACCACTCAACTTTAAGCTGCCTGAGAGAAAGAGAATTCACTTCTTGAATTCTTCTTCATGTGTATAATGACTCTTGAGACCACACAGTGTAGGAAGCTAAAGAGAGAATTAGCCTCTTTCTTCTTTCTTTATCACTAGCCTGGTGCACTTTTATTGGTTCATATAACTGTGTTCTTTAATGGGCAATCCCAAGATTGAGATAAAGAGTGTACTGACCCATAGTTTGAAACCAAATGGCCTCAAGGTTAAAGATAATATGGTGATAACTCAGAGGTAGGAAAGAGGTTAAAAATGAATGAACGGCAAGAAATGTAAAGAGAAAGGGGGTAAAAAATAGGGTGATGCAACACAATGAGATTAAGAAGGGTGCTGTGGTTGAAAATGATACAGGGATTATTTCTGTGGTAAATTTGGTCCAATTTTAGCCACCTGGTGCATCTGTGGCAGTGGCATTCTTCCTGGCTTAGACACACTTAATTACATTTTGCCTTCATATAATGTTTCAGCCCACTATTGTATTTCCAATTTCCCAAATTAGTGTCTCAGTATGAATCACCTTACAGAGGGGTGTATACAATATTGCAACTCTAACCCTTCGCACCTGATATTGCTCTGCACAGTTTAGCTAAATTATTAAAGCTCAGTGTTGGACATTAAGTGCACTGCAAGATTTTAAAATGGAAGAACCACGTTTATTTTTTTCTGCTCAATGATTAAGCATCGATGGTTCTAGTATCAGTATCAAAATGCTCTCTAATTATTAGACAAAAGGACTAGACAATAAGGATGGACCCTGACTCTTTTCTAAGTACAAATTATCTCCACACAATTTATACTTTGAGGTTCAATAGAATTTACCATAATCAAGGGGAAAAACATAATAAAAGCACCATCAATTTTTGTCATACTAATTTCTATGTGAGATTACAAAGCGACAAACATAATATTAAATATATGCAGTGACTTGGTAATGTTTTATGCACACAGTTATGTAATACAGGGTTTGAGTAAAAGAGTTGACTATCTTACTAATTATATCTCTGAAATGCAATTGGCAAAGTGATCACAGTTAGCTGCCTTCATGCGTCCCTCAGAGCTTGAGATAAGATAAGAGATTCGAGGGAGAAGCCATTTATATTTAGACTTGGACAGCAGAGGTGCTTAACTTTTATTTTGGGAAGCACATCCAAAACACTGAAATCATACATTAAAGGCATTTCTTCTACTTTCCACAGTGCATTTTTGTAATTGAAAATTTAGTGTGTAAAATATATAATTGCCTACAATTGCAGGACTTTGGGGGGTTTATTAACACTAATATAAAATAAAGCCTTGAAAAAAAGGCTTCATAAATGATAAACAATGTTTCTTTGAAAAAAATAGAATTTCTGTACACACTAGTTTCTGGAAGTGTTTCTTCTCTCATATAGGCTACCTAAAATGTGCTTAATGTTTTTGTTATTCAAGTGCTTGTAGATAAATCACAGCAATACATTTGATAATCATCCTCCCCCACTTACCTGAAAGGTCCATAAGTACAAGTACTTATAAAGAAGATTATCTTCAGGTTAAATTTGGCATGTACATAAAAATGCAATTACCATATGTATGGCCATAATGGTCTTGGGGTGATGTGAATGAAATTTAAGCTGTGTTTTAGGCCCTTGTGTATTCAGGGAGCTGAAAAATCCGTTGGAAAATCTGCTTAAGCCAGACGAGGAATGTCTCTTTCAGAATAGTTGTACTTCTCTTTGGTCAGTGTAGACTCGATCCTGAGCAAGTTACCAACCCTGGGCAACTGACAAATACCTCGGCAGCCATCACTATAGATTTACATATAGGTCTTATATGCTCTACATTCATTTCTCCTACAACCACCTAATCATATTAACTAATTCAATTACAATCAGGTTTACTAATAAAAAACTGATTCAAATTTGAACTTTTGTGGACTCTTCTTCTTGGGATTTTTTGGGGCAAAATGCTTAGACTAGTTTAGACTCACTGCGTCATCATAGAAATGGATTTGAAACTGCGACTCCTTCATCAGTGCTGTTCTTTGTTCATTTGGCTTTGCTTTATGGATGCAAGTGCTGTTCTGGCACAAGATGTCTTATAAAAGTATTCAGTAAGTGTACTGATCTTTCACTGTGGCCACTTTAAGTTGTCCTAATCTTGCTTTAGTAGACAGTCATTTGGTTGGTGAAAATGTATCCTGTCTGCTTTGCCCTGCCCTCTGAGGTAGCTGTACTTTTGCTGTGAGAGAGTTTTTCAATACCATGGAGAACAACTTGACCCCAAACATTCTGACATTGTTACAAACAGGCATATGAATAATCCTGGACACTATGGTATATCTGTTTCACAGTATAATCATATGGGGTCATTGAATAGTGATATTAATTTCCACAAATTAATAGGGAACTATTTATTCATTAACTTGTTGAAGGATTCTGTCTTGTGTTATACCTGTTTGCATGTATTATCTGGGACTGATAATTATCAATTTAATGAATAATGAATCTATTTTTAAATTATATATAAATATTAATTCATGTTAATTAATTAAAATGCCACAATAAACTTTATTTTCCAGAAGTAGCAGGTTAGAAACCTAATACGACTTCTTTGCATAGATTTGTATTTGTGTATCCACCTCTAGTCCATGACATATTGTTATGTGCCTATATTTGGGGAAAACAGACCATATATTTGTTGCAGCCCTAATGGTCCTTTAAAGACCTCATTTAAACCTGGTTGAATAAAATGACTTACTCAGCAGCCCGAGAAATTCTGTCTCGGAAAGGACCCTACCCAACCTTGCTCATAAAGTAATTTCATTGACATGAAGCATGTAAGGAAACCACATACCATGTGTAAAAAACATTTAAAACAGTGTAAAAATGGTTAATCAAGCATGGAAGTGAGCAAATGAAACCAGTGAAGTTCTCTTACCTCCCAGGGTGGCTGAGATGAGAATGTGGGTTCCATATTTCTTTATGATGGTGTCTATAAACTGCTGAGTAGTGGGTCTGCGGCCCAGCAAGCGAACGCTGCGCTGGAACTCAGGCATGAGTGGGACCGGGTTCCGGATCAGGTCCCTTCTCTCAATCGCTGTGTTCCTCACCTTCCAACGTGCAAATTCCCTGACAATCAGAGGAAAAAACAACTGCTCACACCAAAATGTCTCAGTGTATGCAACCACACTGTCAACAATAACAGCAAAACAGTATTAATTATAGTGTGGTAACCCATTAATTAGCTCGACTCTATCTCACCAAATGCATTTGTGGGGAAACAATACACATCAAGTAGTACACAATGTGGTCTAATCTGTCAGATAATTAATACAATAACAAAAACAAGATTATATATTTTATAAAGCAGTTTGGCACTCAAATATTTGAAAATCCACATTAAAGTTAAGATTTTAAGACAGTGAAGCACCACCATGCACATCTGTAATGAGTCTGGAGAAGGTTTGTAGTCGGTTGTGTTTATTTATTCACACTGACATAAACAAAATCAAAAACTATTTTTGTATTTTTTTGATATTTTTGGGGACTTTGACCAGTGTCCTGTGATGTTTCTGTGACAGGGCATGTTTTCATTAAATTGCTCAAGGTGCCTTTCTCTGTATAATGCTCCAACTTTTACCTTTAAAAAAATACAAAAAACCAACAAGGAATTATATTAACCAACAGTACAAGTTACTAAACAACGCATCACTCTACCCTTGTTGTTTCTGACAGCAGTTAAAGTTATACTTCACAGCGTAAATATTAAAAACATTTGCGTGGATGTTCATGATGTTTGCCTCTGTCCCTGCTGAGACACACATCAAGAAAATATTTCCACAGACAGACTTAACAGGCATGTTTCTTACTCTGAGGGTTACAAAAAAAAACGAAGAACAGTGCCCTGAGGATAAGAACACCAGGTTTTCTTTAGCTGTGTGAAATACAAAATAAGGCACTATGTTATTGAGTCAGCAGCTAATATCAAGCATATCTGAACTGAAAGTCAGTGATTAGGCATCCCTATAGTTATGCTTCTTTGTTTGGTGAAATTGTCAGTATAGAGAGTTTCATATGAATTTCTATTTTTGTTGTTATAAAACAAGCATAGATGTCCTGGAAAAGTCACACCAAAAGAGGATTCCTGATGTATTGGTTCACTCCAAAGAAGGTATCATTAAATGCAAATGTAATGGTAAGCTGTGATTTTCTTCATCATCTGTTCTTTCTGTCAATCTGAATTTTTTCTATTTTCATCTTGATTTCACACATTCTCAAACACCTGTATCAAACATACATGTATGTGCATGTCAATCTATCATCCGGACTGGATGTGTGATACACATGCTCACACTTGTACCTGAAAGGTAAATTTAGATAATCATAAGTACTCTCCACTCTGCTGAGATGAGCACAAAACTAAGTTTTATGAGTCTATAGACAGGGGGAAATGTAATTTCCTACTTACTGACGGATAATTTTAAAAGCATTTCCTCAGTATTAGATTTGGATTGAATTCAGATATATTTAATGATGCAGACTTTAGTGTATGAATGATGAGCCAAATTACAGTAAGTGTGTGACTTGAAGTGCAACAAAACCTCTATCGGATCAAGCACAAACAAAAAGCTTTAATGTCCCAATAATGTAACCCTAAAAGCCTGCTCTAATTGAAATCTGAGTACTGTTCAATAAATGCATATACATTCAATGTAAAAATCAATCAAAAAATCGAATGCAGAGAAATCAAAAGTGCAAACACACACACACACACATACACTCCGTAATCAAGCCAATCATTGATTAGAAGATTTTAACTGTCCTTTTAGCTTTTTGGATATTGTATTTTAATCTTACAAAACTTAAAGATGTATTTGAATCACTCTTGAAGAAATCCAACGGGAATAGAAAAAACACACAATGACATTATAACCAATTCTACAACCTCAAGTTTGATTAGATGAACTCCCTGATATACAGTTTTATATCAGTGAGGTTTTTAGTCATTGATTCAATGTCAAGATGTTGGATGTTGTTGAGAGTCAGTGTGTCCTCTACTCTCGCTAATACTGCTGATGACGGATATTTACAGTCACACTAAACACCTTTTAAAACTTGCAAAGGAACCCCTGCACACTGTCTTGATTGCAATCAAAACAAACTAAGACACGCAAAGAGGCGAAAGTAAGAGATGCATTGTAGGAGCTGTTTCAGTCACATACAGCAACATGCACATCAAGCTTTTGTGTAATATACTGCATTTTAAAGGTTTGTTTAAGACCTTGTTTTATGACCCCAAAGTGCTATTTTCACACTATTTAAAATATATTTTCAGTTTAAAATCAAGCAATGTGGATAAAAGCTACAGCATAGTGCTTTATAACAGTTTCATCTTAAGCTTTCCTTCACAGCCCTCAAGGGCTCTTCATAATGATTTAGTCATGAATAGGTAGGTCCTCTCAAATTGATCGTTGGTTACTTTGTTTGAATTTACTGACACGCAGTCAGCAATGTGTCAGTCTGCCTGAGCATGGCTTGAAGGCAGCACTTTTTAATGCTCTATTCAGCACTCCAAATTAGCATTTAAAGTTGAATTCCTTTCTGCCGGTGGACTGTTACGTAATCACACAACTTCATGATGTAGCCAACATTTCAAAGGTAATATCTTAACAGCTCTCTCAAATAGGAGGTAATTTTACACATTTAGTACAATCAAAGAGCAGAAGTGTGCATGTAGTTAGTATCAGAATGAGTGAATGAAGGCCTATATAATGACAATACAGGCTGTCACGACTGACAAGAGTGCCTGCACTGCTTTTTCTTTACTCTGTGTAATCACACACATCTTAAATGCTTTGTGGCAGGTTTGCAGAAGATTTCCTTTTGAGAGCTTTGCAATTTCTCAACTTTGCAAAGACACAAGTTCTCATCTGGCGGGACAGGGCTCACCACTCACGCTAGTACATGCTGATTCAGCTTCCACTGCCGTTTACTTGACTTCGCTTTATAAGAGTAACACGTTGCTGTTATTTCTGAAATCGGGAGAAAACATTGAAGCCAGGAGAGCTGCGAGGGACTTTTCAAATTTGCAGCAAATGTACCAATATTCCCATTTCATTCTCTGCCCAGCTCTCTCTCACTGTATCGCTCTCTGCTGCTTTCTCCCTTTCTATTAATTTTCAGCGAATCCTCCTCATAGCTCCGTCACTGCCAATTATTATATAAAACTTTATATGGCAGCCATATGTACTTGGGCCCTGCTGCCCCACATTAGGCATGCCAGCAGATGGAACCTGCGACATGATTCAGTGCTTTACTTCACAGCTCCAAGACCGGTTTAATGACCTATCAAAGGAAGTTGAGAGGAGATAAATGGCATTGCAGCTGCATAGGAGGAAAATGGGAGCATAGGTGATTATTGCTTTACGGTGTTCAAGTATCTTGTGTGGGAGGGTGGGTACATTACATTTGCCTGTGTGGAAGTGTCTGTGACCTACAGAAAATACAGAATACATAAATAGAGAACCATAAATAATACTTAATTCATTTATAAATACTTTCTGCCAATGGCACTGATCGCCTTATATATTTGCTGAAGAATGTCATGGTGGAGCCTTATACTGCATATGGTGGGTCCTTCTGCATGGACAACGTGCACTCATTGATCCCATACATTCATGTATTCTAACAGGCAACATTTGAAAATTTTGAACAAAGAGTTTTCTTGATGATAGAAGTGTTCTTTGGGGGGTTTTTTGACTCAGCTTAAGTCGGTTAATCCCTCGGTGCCCTCATTGAGAACACCATTTTATCTGATTCCTTTCCAGTGTTTGTCTCAGCACAGTTTAGTCAAGTAAACACCAACAGTGGTTGCTAGGAAATACATTATTGTAATCAAACAGCCAAGTCCCTCATCTCATATAGATCGGATTGTGAATGTTTTTCACCAGACATCATTTGCTCTAATGAACTAATCTAATAATCTAATCTACTACTACTACTATTAATCTAATGGTGGCTCTTACATTTCTTTT
This sequence comes from Nannoperca australis, assembly GCA_036023655.1. Taxonomy (NCBI): domain Eukaryota; kingdom Metazoa; phylum Chordata; class Actinopteri; order Centrarchiformes; family Percichthyidae; genus Nannoperca; species Nannoperca australis. The sequence continues at coordinate 15,760 of JAVQJD010096465.1, read as the reverse complement.
TTAGACCTTAAACAAAACAAAGTCTTAGTAAAAGTCATGTTTGGAGAACATAGATTGTAATGAAATGTTCAGATTTTCTTTTCACATTAAGCCTTCACTCTTTATTTGTCTCACCTGTTACAGAGCAAATGCAAGCAAAATATTAAAATGTGCAAGGAGAGAACCTTAAGGGAACTCAAGGCAAGTCGGCCAAAACCTGAGCAATAAGGCCAGCAAAACTTGCTTTGATTTTCTTTGGGCTTCTTGCATGAAATATTGATATGAACTGAGCACAATATCTTGTGTTTATAATACCATCTGTCCTTGTCAGAAGCCAAATTAGAGACGACACTCTTGAACATACTTGAATGTCATCTTTTCAGGATCAACTGGATGCAAAATGCAATATATAACTGAGATGGCAGTGCGAAAACAAATTAAAACTTTATCAGAATGCATTAACACATTTCTGCCAGTGTCCTGCTATGATTATTTTGGATTAATTGATGTTTACAAGGGGTGTAACGATTCATTCATTGCATCAATGCATCAACTGTAAATGATGCCAATTCAACTGCATCAATCTGCTAAAAGAAATAAACATGATAAATTACTCTGACTTCAGTAATGATCAACTTGGAATGCTTTGAACCAAACCATTTGCAATTTCAAATTATGTTGATCACGCGTGTGACCAGGAAATCAAAACTGTGCTGCAAATCAGAGTTTTCTCTTTTAGTAATTAGCTCTCTGTGTTTTCATTGTTGGTAGCAGAGTCCACCATTCGCGCTCTGGACTCAGATTGCCTACCTACGCACAAGGGATTAATAGGAAACGACGCATGTATGTATTGCATTGTTACTGTTTAATCTCACTGACATCAGCCTCTTACTGTTTACTGTTCACTTCCCTAATTGTGTAACAGATCTTTATCACTATACTACTAATGCAAACCAAACATTTTCTACTGATGCTACTTCACATTAAAAGTGTTTAACTAGGAAACACGAGGTGGCTTTTATTGTGAAATGTAATGTAATGTATTTGTCACTGAGGTTAGTGCTGACTGTGATTGTTCATCAAACATGTTAATCAGTTTCTGCATTTTTTGTCAGCAGATCAGTTTTAAATATTGCAAGGACTACTGATGGACCAAGCACACAGTGAGCTGTAATATGTAGAGTTGTAGGTCTTTTACTGTGTCCTGCTGTTGCATAGAAACTACTCTCTGCAGCAGGAAATCATGTAACTGTATGTTTATATCTTTGAGAAGTACTTTTAAATCCTACATGCCCTTTATCACTCAGCAGACTATCAACTCCCAGATACAAACACCCGGCCCATAATTAAATTCTGGATAACTCTTTCTATGAAGCCCAAATGTATAATACATTATATTTGCCTTTAAAGTGCATTATCATGCACATGCATGTTGTATACAGTAAATCAATATAAATATTTACAATGACAACAATGTCTTAGACATAAGTAATTACTTACATGAGTTATAAGGTATAATGAATATCATGGTGTCCTCTGTAACCCTAATGGATGGAAAGTGTGGCTGTGGCATGTCATAACACCTTCCGGGCAACATGTTGTCTGCTTTAATTAGAGTTGGGCTACATTGACGTATCCAGTGAATATTCCCTAAAGCTCTGACAGGGGCAGGAAACGACCATCATACAGCATGTCACTGCAGGCACTTTGTTGATCCTGGCACTAGAGCCCAGATTAAAAAACCTTGAGAGTGCATGACAGCCATTCAAAGTGGAAGGGTGGCAGCGCTGCGGAAAGAGAGGCACAGTTTTGAATCTCTAATTAATTGAGTGGGAAAATGGCTCGACAGGACCCAGAGACAACATGTTCTTGGATAAATGACATCAGAAAACAATAACAGCAGGAGTAGCAGTAAATTACAGAACTTGTCATACTTGGCTTCTTGTTTACCTCTGTCTTCCTCTCATTCTGTATCAAAGTCCTAACAGTCAAATGCAATACATATTCAGAAGGATATGTTGTTCGGTTACATCTTGACCTTTGTTGGTCTCTGGTAAAGCAAAATAATAAAAAAAAATACAAATGAATGAATATCTGACAAAAAGCCTGTGCCATTTTCTTTTCACTTGAGACACACAAACAACCATTTATGATGAAACAAACCAAATAAAAACGTTACACCTTGCTATAAACATGTTAGTGTTATCAAAACACCCTGACTTTATTTGAAGCAGACAATATGCTGTCATAAAGGGCAATGGTGTGGCACTCAGCATTTTACAAGGAATATTTAAAGGAGGCACCTGGCATAGAAAAAATAAATGCAAGAACCAAAATAATTCTTACTTTAGTTGAAGTACTTTGTGCTCCTCTCTTTGAGTGACTGCAGACGCTTAGCAGTGTAGTGTTTAATAATAAATCAGGACAATGTTAATAAAGCAGTGCTTGGTGGACATTTGCATCTAGTTCTGCACTGAATGTTGCATAACTTCATATTTAGAAAATGTATCAACATTTATTTAACTATTGTGCTTTAACTTGTAAAAGAGTAATGACTGAAGTCAGCCTATTGCACATTTTATTTTTATGGATGTACGTTTAGGTTTATAGTTAGTGAATTAAAGCATTATTTTAAAGAAATTGTAAAAGAGCAAATAAACTTGCTCATAAAAACCTGCTCGGAAATACCTTGAATGCAACATCACCCCCTTCATGTTCTTTACATTTTGCTCATAATGATTGTTATTACACAGACTGTGTCAGAGAGGTGATGATTCAATTCTGTTGTAATTTCTGTAGCTGCAATTCATGCTTATGTTGTACTGAGTTACATCATACTTTAGTAGCAGTGTCTATAGTAAGCCTGCCTATCACAGACCAATACACTCACAGTTTTGTTGAGTTTATTTAAAAAGTGTAGTATTTATACTGCTTTGATACTGTAATAAAACAGAAATATTTTTTGCATGCAGAGTAGCCAAATCTGAAATTATTTATTAGGGCAACAATGTCTGTTTCTTCTTTACTGACGTTTTCAAAGAGATTCCAGCCTGTGTTTGGAGTTGTTCCAACAATGCTTAATGTTGAATGGCCTTTAATTTTTGCAGCTTTAATCAATAACATACCACGTATTAATTGTTAAATTAAATGGCATAAAAATAAGAATCTAATTAGTGTGACAAATACAAGCTACACATGTTAAAGTTATACAATTATAAAACATCTAGTCTTTGTAGTGCAGAAAATACCCTTAGAGAACCTTTTTTTATTTTCAGCCTCAAGGTTTTAATTTATAGATAAAGATGCAATATTCATCAGGCTGAAAGTCACACCATATACAAGGATACAATATTTATCCTGCTGAAGGCACACCAAATGTTTAATTTAGAGTTACATTATTTGGTACACTCTGATGTTCCATTTCTTCTGCTAGTGTCCACTGAAAGCTTCCACAGCCATGGGACTAACCATACATGGTTGTTCCTTCAACTTCCTTCACATCCACTTTGCAGTCACCCAGTTCTGTGTGTCACCTTTCACAGGGTACATGTTTCATATCTGGTGAGTCAGTCAGTTCTGCTATTCTTGTCCATATTCCCATGAAACATATTTGAATTTAAGAAAGACTAAATGAGAGAAAAACTCATGGTAACACATTGGGTGGTTGTCAATCAATGTACTGTATAAACTTGGCATTACACGAATTTGAAACCTAATGCCATAGGCTACCTACTGGAAACAGCAGTGTCATTGTAGACAGGAAGGTCTCTATGTCATCATAAAAATGATAAATGGAAACTGTTTTATTTCGAAAATGGACAGAGAAGTAAAATGAAAAATGAAAATAAAGAATTTGTGTACCCCCTTTAAGATTCCAGTTGTTTTTATGGTGCCGTGAAGTGCAAAACTTCAAGGAATACGCTGTGTGTGTTTGGAGATGGTTTTGGAGAAATGTCTGCTGATGTAAGAAGAAAAAGACAGCATCGGTTTGCATGCTTTGATGAAAGATGAACTTTTCATTTTTAGTCATTTGTTCCACTACTTGTTTGTTAGGAATTACTTGACTAATACTTCAATTGCTGGTTGAAAATGATGCACAACAACATCATTTTGAATTATCTACTTTAGTCAAATTTTTGTCACATGACAAAATAGTGTAGTCCATTTCCAACAACCAATCCAATGAGTGGAGACACCAACTGCTGTCTATCTTATCCGTACCCTAAAAGTCTAAATCTTTTAAGAACTTTAAATGTTTGCACACATGGCATCTTCATGCTAACATAATGGCAATGTTACATGCAATAAAAGTGTAAAAAACACTGCTTACAGTTTTGTGAGGTCATTTGCCAGTTTGACATTTTCTTTATTTATAAAACTATTTTAACATAATGTTGTGGCACAGAAGCAATGCTTATGCTAATAGCCCACTGCTCTGCTTACCATAAACATAAAGATCCATCAAAACAGCCATTTAAAATAAACAACAGCAGAAATTGCAATGAGCTCTCTATCTGATCTCAGTAAAAGCAGAGCATGACATGGTCAAGTCTGTTTCCGGGTTTCTAGAGGTTCAGATGCATCTTCTCAGGTCCTGTGTTGTATTTATTTTATGGTAAACGTGTGTACGAGAGGTGAGGAAGTCAGAAATTTGACTTCTGGAAAGGTGAGGATAATTATTTTGTTGTGGACAGATTGTAAAATAAATTAATCGTCTAAATTAATGATTGATGCAACCTTTTAGAAATGATAAGTTCTTGGTAATACAGTATGAGTCAAATGACTGGGGGGGTGGGGATCATCTTCACCATGATGATCTCATTTGTCTATGGTCATAATACCATCTTATTAAAATCAATTAGCACATGGAGATTGTGCATTATTGCATCCTACATTACTTACAAAAGACCATTAAACATTCCATTGATTGAATCTTTGCCACATTGTTCTTTATAGAGCCATGCTCAGTTGACTTATAGTGGTGCACCATGAGGGCCTCAACAGAAAATGCTGGCAAGCTGCAAGGACTGGGGGAGACTTTGATCCAATAATGGTAATTCCCCCATGAATGACTTTGTGAAGCGATTTTGTCTTCCCACACAGTATTGACTTATTCCCTTTTATTCTGTACATGGTGTTCTCACACAGAAACAGTACTGCATGATCTCATCTGCTTGGATATGTTACATTTTCAGGGATATAGGATAAATGTTGTTACATCTAGACCACCATGTGGCCCAGCAGGGTTTATGTATGCCCATATGTGTTGCATTTCAGAGGCTGCCTCCTTTGAAAAACAACTTGTCAAGCCAACCAACAAGGGGCTTCAATGATTTACATCTTGCAGTATTTTTTTCATTTTTCCAGTTGCATGTTATTTACCAGTGACACATGAAAACCTGAGAGCAAACACCTGGTAAATTAAACTTCAATCAGGCTGTCCTCGACCTTATGAGGATAGACTGCAACAAATAGCATACTACTGATCCGGGCATGTTATGTTAGGACTGCAAAGGGCTGAAAGTTGGGAAAGAAAGTAGTATTTGTCAACTGCATTTCAAAGTCTTTGGAAAGGTTAAGAAGTGCTGACACATTTGTCAACATATTAGTTATAGAAAAACTGAATTTCTTGGAGGTAGTCATTGGAATGGAAGTATGAGAGGCATATATGATTAACTACATTTTTTTGTTTAATTGAATTTAGTGTATGCATTATTTTGCTGTGAGTATTAATATGTGGATGACATTCAGATTTATATGTAAAATTTTATTTAGCATAATATTGTTTTAATGCTAGTTGCTTTCTTGTTGGTTGGGAGAAGGATATGTTTAATTTTGTCTTAACCAGTTAGTAGCGAGTGATGTATGTGCCCTGCTGACATAATTTTTGGCTGACAGAGAAGCTGCAGTAGCAGTTGTTAAGAGCAGTTAACTTAATGTTTTTTACAACAATCAAAGAAATATGTTATGTCACTTTTTTTCTGTTATTGATTTACAGCAACCTGTACAGCTGTGTTAATGTCATCCACACTTATTCCTATTTTTGCCTCCATTTTTCTATTACCATTTATTCATGGAATTAGCTAGGTGGCAAGCTAGCTATGCAGGAAAATGACAACAATATTATTAATCCCATCACCGTTCTTAATTGTAATCTTCTGGTTAGTCAATTCAGCACCAGACCCACATAAATTGCTGAACAAATCAGAGATGTGGACACTGATCCAGGACTAGGCTTGCATTTTCTACCACAGCACATGTTGTAGGTTACATGGCATTGTTCAGTCAGAGTATTGTTCTGAGCCAATGTGCAATGCATTCAAAGTGCCTTGCAGTTTGTATCTTCGTAATCTGTCTAACTGAACTATTTTGGAACAATTTAGCAACTAGAATAGATCTACAGTGCATTACGTACTACAGACGTGCATGTTCATGTTCCTTGGGGGGCAGTATTACCATTAAAACAGTATTAATTTCTTTAAGGAAGGCCCCCATAATCCAATGACCTTAGAACCCTTGTTCCTGTGCTGCAACAGCATTATGCAGCAGCTTGACGGAATGAAAGAAAATAAAATCCAGGCATTTCATGGTAATAAGGAGGCAAAGCCCAGTAATAAATCAAACAGACAGAGATACAATTGAAATCCTGTATGAATTTCAACCAACAAGAACCATTCAAAATATTATAGAATGATATTTAATCCTATGCTCCAGTGCACAGTGAAGGACTATGTGGAAAGAGGTGGGATGTTATTTTGGTTGGCCTGAACTGTTTGCTTGTGCTTGTTTTATTTATTTTCACTTCAATCCTTGCATGGGCCAGATTTCTAAACACAGCAGTGTAAATAGTGCAGGAAATCGGAGGGCCTGTTTTGAAATTCTGTTATAGTGCTGCTAAAAAAAGTAGATACCATCAGCAGAGAGGCTGTGTAAAAATATCCAAGTGACTGTTCCAAGCTAATGGGTTTAGATAAAATTAGGTGCATGTTAACAGTAAATCGCTTTAGACTCACTGTCAATGTTCCCACACGTCTGTCAAGTTAATGATAATACTGTACACACTGTCTAAACAGAAACATTTAGTGACAAAGCTGACACTCTAAACATGTCCTTACATGCACTTAAAAAATCTGATCATGTACAAAATGAGTTTTTATACTAAGACCTTATATGAGAGATATTGTAAGTTATAGTCTAAAGGTTATAAGGAAGTTGAAGCGCAAGCTATTTGATGTACTGGACTATTGGCTATAATATTGCTGCTATTCCTGCCAGAATAATAGGTTATTTTGACAGTGACAACAGTAGCAACCAAACTGTAAAGGAATATAGCAAAATTTGTTTTTTCTTCCCTTAAGTGTTGTTTCACAAACTGCAACAACCTCTTTCCAAGTCGTGACGTCATGCAACATGCCAGATGCCCGCAGAGTCCATCTGTGTACAATGGTAAAATGGTGGCATTAGGCTGGGTATGACCATACGGAAGGACGAATAGACAGAGAATCAGTTGTGTAAAGGGCATGATGCCAAGGTTACTGTGATCAAGATCAACATGGAGAAGTAGAAAGGTTTCCTTTAACTTTACAGTGTGGGGGCTTAGTTTGGGATTTTTAATTTATTCTGCCAATCTTTGTACTTGCTGGCAAAATTCAATTTTTAACAAAATAACTACTGGACTTCATCCACAAATATTCAATGCATTTACAATACCTCAATACAAAACCACAATACATCAAATTATTCTACTAACTCTATATTCACTGTTAAGCATCTTACTTATTAACCAATAATTGGAGCATATCAGCAAATGGAATGTGATTGACTAAATGGAATATGATTGCTGGCATAATCGCTTTGTTAGTGTAGTCTGTAATTGTGATGAGGCAATAAAATGAAAATGGATCTAATCAAAAACTATTTCTTAATTCACTTTAATCTCAAGAATTTGATGGGACATGGTGCCGGAAGCGAATGCACGGGTGAGTGACATGAGCATGTGTTTGAATCTAATTAACTGTGTAATGTGAAAAATTCTGCACTAGTCTGACTGTGTGGGCAAGGGTTGCATTAAAATCATCATGAACCTTCCCAAACAAATAGAAATAAATAGAATTGGAGAGACTAACTTCTGTTCAAGTGAAACCAAGAATCACATGAAATCTCAAAATATCTTGATAGTCTTTAGGGAAGAACATATGGCTGAATGATCACCTTAAAAATATTGCTTACATCGCATTCACAAAATCCATTACAGTAAAGAGGATTATTTCATCTTCTCCCATTTGCTTCCATCTCACATGTAAAGTCTTCCTGTTTACTGTATATTGTTTACAGTTGATGAGGCACTTCATCACATTCTGTGTCCTATAATGATATCACAGACAGCGCACTCCCTGTGTACATATAACAAAAAACCTACCAAGGTTATTGTCAGTGCCCTAGATGTAGCTTATTGTATCCCATCCATTTGCTGCTGAACTCACTTTGCCCTGTAATAACTGTCAGTCATACCCCAAATAAAACAGCATTATGTTGATGATTTCTATGTACTGTATTTGCTGTTGCTGTAATAGGTAAAATAAAATCCAGTCCTTTCAATTCAATAATCCCTTTATCTTCTTACCTACTGGAAACAAAGCTGATTCTAGAATATCCACATGATTTCTGCAGTGCCATACTGCTGGTACTATATATGGTGATTACATCAAATCAGAAATGAAAAAGTAAATCTGTTAAATATGGCCGTGCAGTGAGATAAATGGATACAAATGTGTTTTGTTATTTTGCTGGGAATAGCAGCACAAACCATGAAGAGTGCTGAGACAAATAAGATGTTTGAGGATAGATTTCAGAACCTTGGACAGCGACAGTGTTCCGTCACAAAATGAAACTCTTGGATGCAGATCAAGTTCAACAAAGCCAAAACAAGTGTTATTCAAGAACATTCTTTGCAAGCTGTACTGAAAAGTTCTCAAAAAGAACTAGCATTTTTATTTTATTGTAATCACCAAATAATTCTGGTCAAAAGCTCCAGATCAAGAAAGTAGGTGGACAGTTGAGGGAAATTGGTCAGCTGCAGTTTCCAAGGTCGAGCATTAACTGCCAAGTTAAGTTCACTCTTTATTCTGTGATCAGGAGACAAATGTTTTAATAGCTTGTTTTGACAAGTGACCAAATTATTAATCAAATGATCAGATTAAATAAAATCACATAAAATTATATTCCACTGATAATGTGATACAGAATTAAGAAAATCATCTGTAGTGTCCTCTCTGGCCTTCCATAGTTGCCATTAAATTGTAAGTACATTTTCAAGATATTTTCTTGTGTTTTTGTTGATACTTTAGCTGTTAGATATCATGTCATAAGTGTTAAAGTGGACACAAGCATGAACACGCCAATGGTAATCTAATCATTGCTGCTTCACTGCTCCAAGTCTGAAAATGAGAAACATGTCATTACTTGTTAAACCCACTTATCAGGCCTTGGCTGTGTGAGCCCCTAGAGATCAGAACAACCTTCCTGAGGATATCAGGCTGACTAACTCTGTGCCCTTGTTCTGAAACTCCCTTTATACACACTACCCTTTTTACAAAAGAAAGAATTATGTAATGAATCTTTTTTCAAACCAGAATCACAATGGCATTATTCTCTGTGAAGAGCATGTGAAACAGGATGTTTGTATCGAGCATACGTGAATGTAATCGGGGGAGTTATAGGCCTAATCCTTAACATCAATCAAAATGTGTTTTTTTTATGGTTGACCATTTCTATTATATAAACCGAGCCTTTCAATGTATTTACATTCTGTAATTCATTTATACATAGTTATTTTCTATATAGTATATAGTTTTCATTGTTAGTGGTGGAGTCTGCTATTCCCACCTGGGATTAAAATTGACTACCTTTGCTTACCTACAACACGAGTTTGTTTAGCTGCTCTGTGAACAGAGATACCAGTTGCTTTTCTGTTGTATTTCTGACAAAGTACCTGCTCCAGGATTGTATGCTGCTTCCAGAACTCTAGGACCTGTAGTATTAAATCGCACTTGCAGATCTACCAGTAACCACAGGTGTTGCCATATCAACTAGGACTGAAATCATAAGGATAATACCTTTAAATAAATACATACACCCAACAGCCAACAGCCAACATGACTGTTATCACACAAAAGCCCTATGGTTACCTGTCCAAAATTAATTTTGGACAGGTAACCTTTCCAAATTCCTACAGTACAGGAAAGCCTGTCATACACTACATTTCTAACACAGCTAGAATAACAACCCCAACATTTTTAGTGTTTTGCTGGAAGTGAACTGACTCAGATGTTCTGCAGGAGGCTGAGAATAAACCTCTTTGTGTTTGTGTAGGTCACACAAACCACCAAAGCTGTGCACTGACTGCAGGACAGAGAAGTAAGAGAGTAAAGACACCTCTGCTGAGGTGTTCTGCAGTCTCTGGGACTGAATATATTCCGAGTTATAGAATTTTGAAACTTTTGTTAATATGTCAAACCACATTTGCATTTGCAACTTTGTCTCTAATTTAGTGACTGGGTAAATTGATCTTTAATTGTTTGAGTTAATTTAAATTTTCATAAATGTGATATGAAAGTAATTTCTCTTATTGGTCAAATGTATCCACATGCAAAAATGAATGCATAGTATTAGTTCAGGCAGAGTACTGATGGTGCACTTTTTATGGCTGATCCGCATCAGCTGTTTGCATTATGCTTTACAATGATTGGCACAATTACAACTCTGAGGTTAGTAACATCCAATCATATTCATTCAGGTGTATAGCACATACATTATAACCTGACACTATCGCTGATTACTCTGATGATTATGCTCATGCTAAGCTCCTCCTTAGATAGCAGTATTGACTTAACTAAGATTTAATGTTATGTATGTGTTTATTAGGGGGGATTAGCTCTCTCAGCAGAATCCCAAGAGCTCCCTCAAACAGCAGAGCCTTTTTTCCCCGCATATAACTGTATAACCATTTGCTATATATGGTCAATTCCTTGACATAACTCTCTGACTGAAACAGAAATCTTCATAATGGCCAACATTTTATTATTATTATTAGATTTTTTGCCCATATATTTTGGAACTACAATAACACTTTCTCTGCCTGTTTTTTTGTCTAAAAGATTCTCCACAGTACACCCACACAGATGTTTTCAGTTTTCAGGTATGCCTGATTAGAGCTTTTCCCAGGACTTTTGAAATGTTTATACACTGACATATGCTTGACTGACAGCTCTCTGACCCTCCTGTTATTTGTGTTGTACCTGTTAGTTTAAACACAACTAACAGCTTTGATTCTGTTGAATATATGGAGTTAGGGGACCTCAGCTACCTAACCTAATCTGAAACAAGGTTTAATCCACTAAAATGAAAACACCTGCATGGTTTGACAACATTTTAAAACATAAAATATGAACTAAAGAATAGTATAAGTCACAGGGAGCAATAAGTGAGTCCTTGGGCTAAGTCATCTAAATATAGTCAGTGAATGGTACATATTTCTTTATCATCAGTCCATGGCCAGCAGTGTGCTGCCCAGTGTGATATAATTTCATTAACATTAGATGCACCTTTATGATATTTCCTTTGAAAATGCAAGACTCACTTTAGTGGAACATTAAGTATGATTTAGTAGCTTGGATCACCACATCACAGACATGTTAATATGAGATATGGCTGTTCCAGCATCTTCTCTTTAGAGCTTGTTGCTCTTGTGGTGTATTGGTTGCCAGTCTCAAGAGAGAGTGGCACAGGCGTCCCACGCATTGAATTAGTCAGTACTTAACCCTGACAGTTTCTTCTAGCCTCCTGTTTCTCCTCTAATTACCATCCCTTCCTTGCCAGTAATTAAGTCGTCCCACAATGGGGGCTTTTTACCACTAGGTAGGAGAAAGGAAGTGGCATGGATTCCCTCCCAAGATCAGCCCCTGTTGATTCTCTCAAACTTATACAGCTGGGAAATGCAGATCCAGTATCAGCACTGCTGCATTGATTGTAATTGCAGTGTAGCCCCAGGATAACATTGTGTTTGGTGTATGTGTGTAAAAGAGAAAGATGCAGAGATAAAATGTAATGTTTTTTTTTTTAAGAAAAACAATCTCTTAATAGGCGAACAGTGACAAGCTGTGTTGGAATTTCAGCTTGCCTGATTGGCCAAGGCGAGTGCTGGAAATCCAAGTGTTGGAAGTGGTTACTGCTTCAGTCAGCAAATAGGAATTCACATCAGCTGCCAGAGCGTGAGGTGACAGCCAACATCCTCTTTGGTGACAGCATGTTCATGAGTCATCTAATCAAAATTTTCACAATCACCTCCCAACAGTACCACTTAGAAAATGTCCTATGTATCATTTTTACAGAAAATGCCTCTGTTGTAATAACATTGATTTTTAAAAGAATGCAGGTTGAGGTTGTCAGGTTGGGCAATACTTTTGCGACTACATGTGCTGCGTTCAAGGCCTGGTGGGAAGACCTAACATCCAGGACTCTTTGGCTGATTAAATGCATGTTCACTTACAATATAACAAACTAAACTTTGGTGACATGTCATGGAATATTGTTCTTATTTTATAGTTGTGTTCTTTATTTAAGTATACTTGTTATGGCATTTTTTGCCTTTATTTAAATCTGGCTGGACTCGAATCAGAGGTGTTGCGATTACATGGTCAGCATCTTAAACACCTAGGCCACCAGGATGCCCTTTTATTGAGTTCTATTCAATGACAATACGATAGAACAGGTGCCATATGGCAGATTGAAATCTTAGCTTGCGTAATATGTCAATGCTAAAACGTTCCTCAATAAAGTGAGATTATATTGTAGATTGGTAGAAGATAAAATAGTGTTAAGCCATTTTTTCCCTTATTGCAAGTGGCATTGTTATTATTCTAGTTATTGTTAAGAGAAATAAAATGATGTTGTATCACCCACTGCCTATCGGTACATGGATGAATAAAAATAATTAAATTGAATGCAGTTTGAATGGTGCCCAGAATCCTTGTTTGAATCCTGGCTGTTAGAGAAAACCCTTTGACAGATGATAAACATGTGATTTTCTAAGCATGGCTATGATGAGATGCAAAGAAGGCTTTAAAAATAGAAGTTTATTCTTGTTTTTAGTTTGCACAAGAGAGGTGCACTTGGGTACATGGTATTTGTGGGTCATCTGAGCCACTCCGATGTTAGGCAGCTCTTCCTCACCTTGACTATGACCTCACTACCAGCATACTTGTCTGCTCCTCTATTCCTTGTTTTGATACTGAACTCACCAAACCCCTTTCCATGTCTCAAGCACTTATATATGTTTTCTTTATCACACACTTTTAGCACCTTCCTGTCTCACTGCCTAATGGCATCTCAGACCCCTCGATGTCTCTGGCCTCTTTCTACAGTCTGTTTTATCCCCCCTGACTTCCTGACTGCCTCTCTCCTTCTCCTCCTCTTCCTTTGGCTGCTGCCTGCTGAATTAAACATTGCTGCAACCTCTCTCAGCAAATCTGCCGACTACATCAAATCCACCTTTCCTTGCTCTATCCAATTACAGATGGCTCATCCAAACTAATTCAAGACCTGAGTCGGACAAATGTTACACCTTGTTTCTGTTTAAAACAAATGAGGCCCAGATCAGCACTGACAGACACATCCACATTGAACACATGAGGAAACTCAATGTGTTTTTGTCAATGCTTGTTGTTCATTAAAAAGTATTACATCAATGCAATAGACAAATGCTATGCTTATAACAAATCTACAGGAAAATGAGGGTAAAAAATTGGATAAAAAGTCTCAAGATGCAAAGCTATCAGTTTGATGGACAGTTTAAATTAAAGACTGAATAAAATAAGTTGTTTTCACATGCAAATTAGAGCTCCAGATTGCTCATTCAAGGTTTGCTGATCAAGTGGTTGTCTGTGGACCAATGCTAGTTAGGAATAATTAAGATCATGAAGGAAAGGTTCGGTTAGAGATATGCATAATGTGCTTTAAATATAACTATGGCATGCCTGTCAAACATTGAATCAAACACTGGTTTAAATGTAGGAATGAAGATAGTTGGAGCACAAAGGTACGTTTTGGATATCCATGTTCTAAATATCAAATTATGACATTTCTCATAGATTCAATGTAAATACATGTCTTATGGTATTAAAGTTCGAACAAATGTTTACTTTAAACCTCAAAAGACATGAATGGGATATGTCCTTTTGGGGAAGACAAACTGGAAGTAAAGAAATATCGTATCAACGTGCGCAAGCTAGCTAGCAAGAAGCAAGCAAACACTTTTTATAAATGACCAAATAGAACAACAATGTCAATAGAATAAAAATGTGCATTGAACTCTTGAGTTTAATTCAGATTTGCCCTGAATTAGCTCTAAAGTCAGAATGTTTCATATTTAGAAATACTAAAAATTAAGTCTCTTTCAAACACTTTATTTAAGACAGTTCTGCAGAAGATTGCTCTGACGACAGCCAAGAGGCCTTTAACTTGACTTCTTAGCCAGCTAGCTATAAGTTTCCGAAAATGTGTAATATTTATTTTTGTGTTGGATAATCAGTAACATTACTTATACATCCATCACGTCTATATGACAGTGCTGTAGCAAAATGTAAGGAAATTATTTAATCTGCATTAAATTCAATTCCATGTCTCAATATAACAGATGACTCCTATGCCAACTTTAGTCCCTCCCAAATTGATCATCTTGTTGATAGTGCTGCAGGTTTACTGCAAATGACTCTATTGCCTCTCTAAAAACGAATTATAATAAAACAGAGGAGAAAACATCACATAAACTTGAAAGGAAAAGGTGTTCAACCAAAATGAAAGAATCATGTTTAGTCTTTAGTCTTAAAATCTATAGTAAGGCCCTCTGTAATGCCTATTAAGAACAACCCCAGGATTCTGTTCAGCACTGTAGCCAGGCTGACAGAAAGTCACAGCTCTGTTGAGCCATGTATTATTACTACTATAGATCTCAGTAGTAACAAACTCATGAGCTTCTTTAATGATAAAATTGTAACTATTAGAGACAAAATTCAGCACCTCTTGCCCTCAGCTGGTACTGACTTATCTTCAAACAAATCTTAGAAACAACTGTAAAACCTAATATACATTTAGACTGCTTTTCTCCCATCAACCTTAATCAACTAACTTTAATGATTTCTTCATCTAATCCATCAACGTGTCTCTTAGACCCCATTCCAACTAGGCTGCTTGAAGAAGTTTTACCATTAGTTAGCACTTCTTTACTAGATATGATTAATCTGTCATTAAAAGGTGATGTGCCACAGTCTATTAAAGTAGCTGTAATTAAACCTCTTCTTAAAAAGCCCACTCTTGATCCAGGGGTTTTATCAAATTATAGACCTGTATCTTACCCACCTTTTTTCCTCTGATCCTTGAGAAAGCAGTTGCCAATCAGTTGTGTGATTTTCTACACAACAATAAACTTTGACTGATTTTCAGTCAGGATTCAGACTGCACAGAGCACAGAGACAGTACTGGTGAAAGTTACAAATTACCTTCTAATTGCATCAGACAAAGGACTTGTCTCTGTACTTGTCCTATTAGATCTTAGTGTTGCATTCGATACCATTGACCATCACATTCTATCACAGAGAATGGAACATTTAAAGAAACCTTGAGGCTGGTTTAAATCCCATTTATCAGATTGACATCAGTTTGTATATGTTATTGATGAATCCTCTGTGCACACCAAAGTTAGTCATGGTGTTCCACAAGGTTCTGT
>JAVQJD010096460.1:0-21352 GCA_036023655.1 Nannoperca australis | reverse complement strand
GTGTGTGTGTGTGTGTGTGTGTGTGTGTGTGTGTGTGTGTGTGTGTGTGTGTGTGTGTGTGTGTGTGTGTGTGTGTGTGTGTGTGTGTGTGTGTGTGTGTGTGTGTGTTTTGATGTGTGGAAGGTTGCGAGTGTGAGATTAAGTAGAAGATTAAGCAGATTTTATTTCCCTCTTAACTACCAGCAGTGAAAGAATGGCTTGGCTTTAAATCACAGTGGCATAAAAAGGCTTTAGTGGCGTTTCACTTCCAACACTGAGGCAGGCTGTGTCTCTCTCTCCCGTTCTCACTCACACTCTCTCACTCTTCCCCTTTTTCTTCCTCCGATCAACAGTTGAAAGGGAGCTAATGAATGCCCTGGCCCCCATTATGTGGAAGTGAAGTGAGAGTGATAGACTAAAGACCAGAGAGTATTCTTTGCTTCAGCTGAGAGGTCAGCGTGTGATTGTGTTGGTGTATGACCCTCCAGATCACTGTGTTTTAGGACCTTTTTGTTTGATTGGACGAGGCAGTTTTAGGTGAGAAATAACCGTCTGAGTGGAGGGTCAGGGCAGAGTTTCTCAACCACCAATTACCCTGACTTGTCTGAAGCTGGTCAGTCCGCCTCAGCAAAACGTTTTCCTTCTTGCTTCTCTTAAAAACCGCTGGCCAGATGTGTGTAGGTCATGGACTCCATGGGATTCATTCCACATATCCTTTCTTTTAGCATTTGCCCATGCATTATTTATATCCGCTTATCCTTAGAAGGTCGCGTGGAGGAGGAGGGGGTGCTGGAGTCGATCCCAACTGGCACTGGCCAAGAGGTGGGGTCAGAGGTCGCCCGTCAGTCACAGGGCTGACACTTAGAGACAGACAACCATTCAGTCACAGCAGAAGCGAAGAGAAAACCCACAAGTTTCCATTTGTTCACAAGAAATATCAGAATCTAGTGGGCAGGGTGCCATGACACAGCTCTAGACCACATCATGTGTTAGCATCAGTCCACCTTCTGTCCAGTCTTTATCCCGCATCTTCACCAGTGAGGCAGGAACACATTAACAAGCAGAAGATAATAAAGACGAGGCATAAAACCTGGTTACAGTCTCTTTAACCTGATAATGGACTACAACACATCCCATCACTGCTGCTAAAAGGAAACCTTGCAGCTGGCAGCTGTGTGTTTTATGTAGTTAGTGTTGTAATTATGCTGATAGGCCACACTCAGCAAGGGAAGCAATGCAGATGCACTTAACAACGTAAAAACAACAATATTAGACTTCAGTGAGCTCAAACAACAATTTCTGGTCCTTATTTATTTATCTATCTATCTATATAATGCTTATGATGGATAAAAACTCATCTGCTGTCCACAGCTGGTTGATGACATGGAGAGAGAGCTGTGGTTATTGTGTCAAGTGTTAATTGAGTTCTCTCTCTGCGGATAGATGCCCTCCAACCAGATGCTGTCGCTCAGTGTCGGCTAATGGCTGTAACTTGTTCAGCCTTAGACAAGTTGAATCTTCTGCCTTCGGGGGATGATTGAAAAGCCCAAACAATAATGAAACGAAAAAGCTGCTCATACTGTAGGTAATTACATTGGAAAGTACTGAGGGAGCTGCGGCGGAAATAAAGCCTGTTTAACTTTATTTATTGCAGTTTTCTTAACATGGGCGTTGTTTACATGTAGTTGGCCGAAGCAAAGTTTCACAATGTAACTGGGGATCGATGGTTTCATCGTTGACATTGAGGAGTGCTAATATAAAATGATACGGACTGGCATCATCCTCGACACAGCTTGGTTAAGTGCATTGGATTTAACAGCCGTTCAGCACTTTTTATTGAATATCCATATCTCAGTGAAATGATCCTTCTGTCTTAAGTGTTTTGTCTCTAACTCTCTTTTTTTAATTTTATGACTCTATCGAGGCTGCAATGCTTTTACAGCAGAGGCAGAAGTAAACCACAGTTGAGCAAATCATTGCTTACATATTAAGTATGTGTGTTTGCTTCAGGTTGATTCTTTCCACATCCTACATATCAATGGTGTGATATAGATCGTGAGATGTCAGTACTGAGATGTAAACACAGGCAGAAGTCAATAATGCTGCCCTGTTTTCTAGTTCAGGGTTTCATAGAAACAAGAGAACGGTTCACTCCCTGTCTGTGTTTCTGTCTCTTGCTGTGTCTGTGTTTACAAGCCATACTTAAGCTGTGGTTAATCAAACTTCACTGACTTACTCGTGATATCTACACTAGTCTGGAGGCAAATGCCCATTTTGTAAGAATGCACCATTAGTGTTGGTCTCTGAGAGTCTAGACTATCTCGTCTGAGGAGGAGGGCACATCTTTGTAGGCTGCGCCTCATCCAACTGAACCTGCTGTCTGCTCAGGTGTTTGTGAAGCTACACCTGAGCCCTGTCCATGATAACAATAGACCATAACCTCATCATGAGATCAGAGAGGCTCATCCAGCCAGTGAATCACCTGTTCACCAGGACCTTCTTACATTAAGTTGACAGTGCTTACAAATCGAACTAATCTACGAGTCTGACCAACCAATACCAACATCGATACCTGACAGTTGAAGCCAAAACACCTGGATCGCCCCCTGTTGGCTGGCTGCAGTATAGGCCATAAGCCCCGCCTCCTCCATGTTAGTGGATGGGACGTGGGCCAAACTGAAAAGTCAAATCAAATAAATTTTTCCCAAAGATGGTTTCTGTCATTTTAGGTCGATCTCATCACGCTGATGTGTGTTCTGTGTTTCTCTGATAAGTTTGTTTTTAATTAGTCATGTGATGCTATAAAAACGTGGTATCCCGTCATGATTTACAGCTGTGAGTGTGCTTGTGATTGGCTCAGGCGGCTGTATGGGTGGGAGCTCGACACTGAGGTTGTATTAAAGGTTGATCCGCAGCTCTAGCATGACGTTGTAGTGTGTGGATGTGTGTGTGTTCGTATGGTGTACCCTTGCTACACGCACAGCCTGGAAAGCGAGCTAATGGTCCAGAAGAGTCACCGAGGCATCAGGACTTAAATTCATCACACTCCACCGACTTCATGCTCTCACAGTCACACTCAAACCTGTTCATTGATTAGCACTTATTTTGGTCTGGTTGTGTTCGCAGCAGTGTTCTTACACACCCACTCTGTCCAGAGTGTTTGATGAACATCCGGCTGATTAGAGTAGTTCGCTGGTGCAGCTCACTACATAAACCCCACTGTTGTACCAGGTAAGAGAGTTAATAAGAGGGGGTGATGGATGTGTACGTATGGAGCGCTGTGGTTAATATGTAAACACAGGGAAGAGAGAGTGAATGAGCTCATGAACAGAGGAGAGAGACTTTAATCAGAAGTAACTCCCCTGCTGGTCTCTTTGTTTACCCTGCTTTTTCCTGGATTGCATTATATTCCCTTCGTCCCTTATCTTTGTTGTGCCAAGATGTCCAAGAAGACAGCGAAAGCCCAGCTTGAACCTCTGTGGGTAGTCTGTGTAATAAATAATGCAGCCCACTTTTGACCAGGCCCCAGTGCTTGAGGTGGAACAAAATAGGTGACAGCACTCTTATTCTGACTTATTCACATATCAGCAAATCATTAAACATTCTGAATGTCTACAGTGAATCAAAGATTCAACTAGGAGATGACATTTATTTAACCAAAGGGACAGCTAATTCAGTTATTTAAGTACATAATGATCAACTATGTTAGCTTTAGTGTGTGGTTGAAGGCATCAGGCCAGGATGTCCTTGGATCCTTGTATTCCTGGGAACATCTCTGGATACTTTCCCTTCTCTCTGCTTTTAATTAGGTACACAAACAAAGCACCTCTGCATCACCTTGCTCTCGGTCCAGTCTTCCCTCAGGCTATCTAAAGTAGCCGTGGTGCAATGGAGTCATTAGACCTGCAACGTTACGACTAGCCGCCGCCGGGGAAAAGCAAGCAGGCGAGAAGGAGTGTAGGGTCATTATGAATCGCTCAGAGAACCTCATCAAGAAAAAGTCATGATACACCAAAGAATAAAAGGTAGTAGTACACCCGCCCACTTAAAGCACTGCTAGGCTCTATCCTGTAGCCACTAAGATAATATTGTGCTCCCTGGCAGCTTGATATATAGAGAAGAAAGAGATGAAGTTGAATTGACAGAGGAAAAGCGATGGGGAGAGCCACAGAGACAGAAAGAGGGCTAGACAGAGATGGTGACAGATGTCCGACTTAAAAACTATTTCATGGCTTTACAGCACAGGCTTTGCGTTTGAGTGACAAATCTTTTAACAGTCTTGTCAGCTGCCGAAGCTGGAGATCCACTGGAGAATCGGCTCAGGGCATAAATGTCTAGATACAGGACAACCGTCCTGATTCAGATTTATTTAACTGAAGAACTGAGTGTGTTGGAAGGGACTGTCCATACAAAGGTATAAATAACACTCAAGACTCTGACAAGGCACATTTGTATGGGATTTATTGAGAACAGTTGTCTTATACCAAATGACCAGACAGTATATTTCAGAACTACCCATGTGACCCTTTATGAGTGTTTTGTGATCTGTGATGGTTAACACGTGGTTACTTATATCTTGTCTATTGTTAGAGGAAGATCATGGTTTTGGTTGAGGTTTGGATGCCAGCTTGGTTAATCATGTCATGTCATGTCAAAGTCACTCAATTCAATTCAGTTTTATTTATATAGCGCCAAATCATAACAGAATAATCTCAGGGCACTTTTCCTATAGAGCAGGTGGAGACCAACTCTTATATATATCTCCCTCCCTTTGAGAATGGTCACTTTGTCGACCCGGCCTTCTTCACTTTGTTTCACCTTCTGGTTAAACGCAATAAACAACTGCGATAAAGAACCCGGACGTGGTTGTGTTGCTTCAGGTACCGATGAGACTATGAAATATGATCCAAAAAGTCCAACTTGAGTAACGAACCCTTGAATTTAAAGGCTTAGGAAATGCCCAAACCCAGCACAGCAGGAATCCACTGGGAAAGTGCCTCTGTGCGTATTTCATTGGCAGCACCTGCCAACGTAGAAAAGAGGTCGAAAGTGTCATGAGAGTGTAAATATTGGTCTTTTTAAGTATTTGAACGGATGGCCGATGTTTATCTCGTGATGACAGTTTCACGGCTGCCCCTCGTGATTGTTGCTTTACTGCTTTGAACTTTGCCTGAAGGTCATCCTGATCCAGTTCAAACAGGCAGGTCCAGCCTGAGGTCCTAGTTATCGGTCCAAACTGTGCTCATGATAAACACACTATCTCAGCAGATTTCATCACCGGTAAGAAAGTTGGGTTTTCATTGACTCTGATCTAGTTTTCCTGTCGCATAAAGAACGTAACCAAAGCGGCCGTCTGTAATTTGAAGACCATTGCAAAGGTCAAAGCTTTACTTTTTCCCAGTGAAACTGCTCATGCATGCTTTTATTACAATTAGGCTTAACTGCTGTAAGACATCACAACTGGAAGGAAGAGCTGAGCTCACGTCACTGCTGTTGTTAAGTCCCTGCAGTGGCTCGGAGGTGTTTTCAGGACAGATTTTTAAGATCCCGGTTATATAAATATATTCTCACACTAGCACTTGACTGTATAGTTGATATGCTCCAAAGATATGTCCCTGACCTCTGAAGCGCCCTCAGATCCGCAGACTCTGCTGCTTACTGTGCCAAAGATTAAAGACTGCGGTGAACCTCCCTGCTGCAGTTTTCGACCAAAGTGCCTGATAAAAAAACACCTTTTTCTTTACTACTACCCGCTTAACCCTGCATACTTCAGTTCATTCTTAAGATATTAACATTTAACCCCTCTTGCTCTGTGTAGTGTATTAATTCAGTTTAAAGTTGACTGGTTTCAGACCTCTGAATCGTAGCCCACATCTCAAGATGTTTCCACAAACAGGTTGTTTTTCTCATCAGTGATGGGTGTCTTCCAGGCGGAACAACAATCAAGGCAATCACAGCTTTGTAGGCGGGGTTAAGACTGGGGGTGTTGTAAGTGGACTTTACGTTAACTTGTCTGCTGCTAGCAAAACACGCTGCACTAAATCAAAGTAAAATACATTTAACGGGGTAAATGTATCTACCTGTTGGTTAGTGTGAAATAACCCCCAAACAGAAAACCGCTAACATTTACTTATCAGGCCTTATAATGACGTGAAAACAACATGGCTGTGTTCAAAGCACTTTGAGGTATATGTCTTGTATGAAAGGTGCTATTATTAAGTTTAAGTTTTGACATAAATCAACAAACTGAGAAAAAGAGTGAGACAGAGCTGTAGGGGGTAAAGGGAGAGAAAGAACAGGTGTTTGGCTGTATGTTTTATCAGTCAGAGCCTGAGTCCGTGGAGACTGAGCCTTCGGTGTGTTGACTGTGGACAATAACACCAGCACCTGCTCCTCTTCCCCACATAACTGCCTCTGGAAACGTCTCCAAAGGAAAACATGTGTTTACTGTCAGACTGAGGACCAGCGTGGGGTGAAACCACCTGAATACAAGGTCCACAGAGGAGGAGGAGCAGACAGGGAGACGACTGATGGATGGATGGAGGAGATGAAGAGAACAGCATGGGAGACCTGAACAGAGGGTTGCTACACAAATTAGATATCTGGATAAGTTTGAACAGTATATTTGCTGCATCCTCCACTAAAAGAAGTGCAAATTCAGTTTAAACCACAACAAGAATTCACTTGGCTCTCAGTACAAGTCCTAAACACACAGGACGATGATGTATTTTATACATTTTTTATATTGACATAGTTTAATGTCTTGTCTTGACATGTTTGTCTGTCAGGCTGCTGCTCAAAGGCAATTTATCGTATCTTTTCTTGCTGTTGGTGGAGCGAGCCCTCGCATCTGTTTCAGGATAATGCTTGTGGCTAGAAAATTAGAAACGAGAGAAGACAATATGTCAGAGGGAAACAAGTTAAGGCTGGAATCTGTGTCTTGTACGTTTGTTTAATATCTTTCTATACTCGTGTGATGCTCCTCAAACTCAGCTGCTCATCTTCATGTCTCCTGTTCGGTTGATAACAACTTCACTACGTTCCACCAGTAAAGACTTCAGAAACTCACTGACGCTCTGTGATTAGTTTGCTGTACGGTTTTGATGGTCTGTATGTGTTTTCATGGGGTGTCCATTAACATAGAGCGTCACAGAGTCTTTACTGTCTGGTACTGTAGCTACACAGCTCAGGTGGTAGCTCAGAAATGGTGCTGGTCGATCTTATAATCTGTTCAATTAAACACCCTGAAATGCATTTGCGAATAATCCCCATCACACCAGGCGATCATTCCTCCTAGATTGTCATAAAGTACATTTATTATGTCACCATATAGACCACATGGTCTCTTGTTACCCCTTGTTTCACTCCATTCTGAATAATTTAGTGCAACATAAGTATTTCTTTAAGTTTGATGATTTCCGTGATTGTGGACCCCATACAGCCATGAAATACGACACAATGGAGGCCACAGAGGCAGCCTGGTCATCGCTGATATTAGCGGTTGCTCTGCTTATGTAAGGGTCAGTGAGGATGGAGGTCATTTTTCAGATCTGCTCATAAATTTCAATTCTGCTGATCGTGGCAGCTGCTGGATAGTCACTGGTTTTAATTGAAAAAATGAAATAATAATAATAAATGACACCGTGCAGCCAAACCTCACCGCTGAACAGAAAATCTAAAGTCTGCCCTGCACCGCCTGAATGTAATAACACCCAGATGTACTAAGCCTGGGGTCACACAATGTTCTGATACAGATCTGGACTTCTGGGACAAGACTTTATAACCGGGACAACAAAGGATTTTGTCCTCTGGCTTGTCTTGGTTCTGTTCTGGCTTTTAGGCCACAGCGCATCTGTTCTGCTCACTCAGCTGAGGATGAGTAGTGTTTGGAGGCCCGGCCTCAGTGCATCAACAGGGAATCTTTTCTGCCTCTGCACCTCTCTGCTGTGATGAGCCACACAAGCGAGGGCTTGATAGCAGACAGACGTCGCTTGTTGTTTTCACTCGACCTGCCTTTTCAGAGCAGAGATAAGCAGACACGTCCAGCTCTGTGCACCTGAGGACAGAAACATCCAGTCAACCATAGAAATGATGGGATATTTCACAACATAAACAGATAAACCTCCTCTACATGAGACCTAATCAGGTGCGACTGTTGTCCAAGGTGCACTGGACTATTAATTGACTCTGTTAACTACATAAATTAAAAAATTAAAAAAAAATATATATATACATACATACATACATACATACATACACACACACACACACACACACACACACACACACACACACACACACACACACACACACACACACACACACACACACACGCACACATTTCTGCTGCATATCTCCAGTGATGCTCCGTACATCTGAGCTTCCATATTTCCTGGAAAAATCCCCTGGAAGTGACAGGTTTTGCTTCTCTGGTTTGTGTGAGATACCCAGAGAAAGAACCGTTGTGCAGAATAACCAAAGAGCAGAGCACCACCTGCAGAAACGCACATTTAGTCAAAGAGGAAGTCCAACGTAAAACACATCACAATACTGACCAAAATGTTTGAACCGTGGTTTCAAAACGCTGCACTGCATTCAGTGTTTTGCACCAAATGACAACACAGTGGTACAAATTGTGCTCTGATAATTACAACTGCATGTCTTTCTGTGTCTCGGTCTCCCCCCCCCACCCACCCAGAGCCAGGCCATGCGTATTGTGCGGACGGTTGGCCAGGCATTCGAGGTTTGTCATAAACTGAGTCTCCAGCACACACAGCAGAACGCAGATGGACAGGAAGACTGCCGCAGCGATAAGAACGGCAACGACTCCTCCGTCACAGGTACACGCACAGGAGCACACCTGCAACAGTTAACAGCCCCCCCCCCACTGGCCTCAACTGTGTGGAAATGTCTGGCATTGCTGCTCTGCCCCACTTTATCAGGCAACAGTAGACAGAGGAGACTTTAAGGTCTATTTTCTTATTCTTTATTTGTTGATTGTACCTTTATCCAAAGTTGTTCTGGTCTTACTGAAGTTTTGCTGAACACTGTAGATGAAGACATGATGTCCTTTAGTGTGTTCTTAACACCTTTCTTACACAGAATACAGCAGGTAATCCAACAGCTGTAAATGCTTTTTGGACAAGCACAGCGATAGAGAAAAACCACCGTCAGGCAGACATTATGTGGGTGGAGTGTATGTAACGGTTCAGGGTTCAGCGTGCTGATGGAAGAGGCGGAGGTTCGATTTAGTTGCGGCTGGAAACATTTTGTGAATGTCTCTAAAATTAAGCACGATCCGGGGACAAAACAAGGCTGGCAGAGGTAGACAAGCTAGTTCCACCCAGCTAATCTGCTAGCATGCTGATCACCGCTGGCAGTGGAAGCTCTTTCACAAAGTTGTCTCAAAGAACACCTTTTGGCTGTGGGTTCAAATTAATGTCATTTTTAAAGAAGGTTGTTAAACGTTGTTAAACTCGATGCTGACACTGTGTGGGAATTAAAACATGTCCTTTCACATTAGTTCTCATTAAAACATCCACTTCCACCCACCGTTTGTTGCATCATTCCCCAACGCTTCCCTTTGCTGCCCTCTTTCAAATAAAGACATAAAAAAACTTTTCATTTTTTCCAACACTGCAGTATTCTGCTCTGATCTGTACGATCTAAAGTACAATTATTGTCACCTGCTGAGCTCAATCACACAGATCGTGACGCATCCTATCTCGTGATCAGTTTAGTTCTGAGAGGACAGAATTAACGGTTGTCTCAATAAATCTATGTATACCCTTCATGTTTAATTCATACGTAATATTTTGGTCATCAATGCGTATCTGGAGTAATGTTTCATTACAGAGATAACTGATGGGCGTTATATCATGTCTGGTACATGTCTGTCTCAGAACAGTAAAGAATTAGAAGGAGGGTTGCAGGTTTTGGGTTTGTGACAGGACTTGCAGGAAGAGATTGCCTGGATCCGTTCACCCCCCTGTGAACAAGGTTTGAGCTCAGCGGTGGTGCAGAGAACATCTCATCCCTTTACAAAGACAAGATAAACAAACCAGGAAAGAATGGGATTGTTATGTTGTGGAATAAGATATCGAATAGTCTCGTCAAGGCCGTGGTCCAAAAATAATGCAGAATCTGAAGTCTTGCCAGTGTACACAAACACCTACACACTTCTCACACAGTCACATATCCTCAGATAACAGATTGTACCGCACACGCACTCACACATACACATTCCTGCTCGCATTGTGTCCAAGTTGGCAAGCAGAAGAGGGCGATGCTGGAGTGAATGTCACGGATGAGTCAACACAAAGAAAAGAAGGCACCGCACAACAACACTGGTGGGCTGAGCTACTTTTATCCCTCGCCTCGTGCCTGGACAGGACGGGCTCCACCGCAGCCCAGGACACGTGGCTCTGAGGGGGTCTAAGAGGACAGACACGGGGACTGGAAGAGTCCACCATCAGAGCTCCAGTCATTACAGCAGCCAGTGCTGGTCACCCTCCCCACCCCGTCCTGAGAGCGCCAGCCTGGGCTACGTTATCTCCACATCCCCCTTCCAGACGTCCAGAGACGAGCTCCCTTTCACATGCTGATGAGCCCAGAGATCACACACACACACACACACACACACACACACACACACACACACACACACACACACACACACACACACACACACAACTGTACATCCACGCGCAACGAAAAGACCCCACACGGATACAAACTCCGGCCTATACACACCCGCTGTCATGGTGTGTTACGCAGCATAAGAGCCGTCACGCACAGCCAATGAGCTTATCTGGAGAACTAATTATCAAGTGAAAGGAGAAGGGATAGAAGAGTGGAAGATTGCGGATTAGAGGAACGGAAAGCTGGAAGAAAGAGTGGATAGCGGAGGGGAAGAGGAAGAAGAGAGGATATATGGGGAACAAGAAACTTCGGGATCATGTAGGAGAGAGGAGCGAGAAAGGATCAAATGTGAAAAAGTGAACTGAGAGGAAGAGAAGTGAAACAGCAGGGAGTCGGAAGACAAAGGAAAAAGCTCTGTAAGAAAGTTTATGTAGCATTTCACAAAGTTCTGCAACACAGAATGAACAATATCATCTCATTAACAAACAAATGTTGAAATGTCTTACATCACTGGGACTGGGCTAATAAAGCCCACTCAATGGAAACTAATGCCAACAGTCATTTTATTATTACAGTTTGCATGGACATAAAACACAACGCTGCCGCAGGAGTTCAGCAGTTCGTTGATCACTAAGTACTGAACACTGAAGCCTACAGGACATGAGATGGGACGTTAATATACTGAAGAGAAAATGTTTGTGTCCAAAGAGGTTTCTCTTTGGGATGATTTTTAGTTCTCGCACTTGTTCCAGTAGCTTAAATAACGCAGATCCTTTCACTTTAGTATCTTATTCTTATGGCTTCATTCATCATACGTGAACTGGAGTATTAGTATGAAATATAAATGATACTATTCTGCACATTTACTACCATTATAATGCTAAAACCAACAAACACTGTGTTAGCCGCTAGGTAGGTTAATAGGTTAAAGGATAAAAACGATATATTTCTGGTCCAAGAGGCATAAAACCTGAAACCTAGCATTGACATTTGACCTTTGTCACATTTCATTCCCCTCTCTCTTCACACGTTTGCACAAATGAAAGGCCAGACAGTGGTGATGCCCCTGATCCAAGTGCAGTAACATACAATATACAGCATCTAACACATAACCTATAAAACATGTCGTTTCATTCATAATGGAAACAAACGAGAAGACAGCAGAAGGGAGAAGGAGGAAAACATGTCCGCAAGAAAGCACAAGGAGGAAGGGCACTGAGTGCTGGGTGGAAGGGAGGAGGAAGAGGAGTGGTGTTGGAGAAAGAGGTGCCAGGGCCAGAGTGTTGGAGATGAGCTTTAAGTGGAGGGGGAGGACAGCACTTATAGCCGGGTGCACAGGAGGAAGACGTGGAGGAGGGATGGACGGTGGAGGTGAGCGGTTGAAGGAGAGGATGAAAAGGAAGAGGACACTGCAGCAGGAAGAGGGGAAGGAAGTCGAATACTCGATCAGACTTGAAGCAGTTTAAACATTTGATTTGTAAATCTTATAGTGTGGAGCTACAGTGAGATACAGTCAAGTTTCTGCTTGGGGTTAAAAAAAAAGAAAAAAGAAAAGAGACAATCAAGAAAGATCAGATTTCCAGGAGTGACCTTGCAGCAAAAACTAGAATATTACCGGGAGAGGGAGAGGACTGTGGATCTGGAAACGCAGCACCTCCAGCTTTTCTTTAACATTCAGTCACTGCTGTCTGTGACCCTTGAATGCATCTTTCAAACTCTCCTACACTCTCTTATATAATACAATTATGCTGCTTGTAAACTTGGAACTAGAGCTGCAACGATTCATTTTCAAGTAAAAAAGCCAAACATTCGCTGGTTCCAGCTTTTTAAACCAGAACATTTGCTGCTTTTTTTTGTCATTTCTGACCGTAAATGAAGAGTCTTTGGGTTTTGGACTGTCGGTCGGACAGAGGAAGCAGTTTGAAGATGTCACTTTGGGCTCTGGGAAACTGCGATGGGCATATTTCACATTTTATAGACTAAACAATTAATAAAAGTAAATAATTAAGTAATAAAGTGATTAATTTGTGCATTCTAAATATAGTGAGTAATGACCTTCAGTAAGACCTTTTCTTCTTCTTCATGTTTTTAAATGCTGCTGTTTGAGGGTAAACATTAGAAACTGTCATCTGTTCTGGAAAGAAATAGCTTTGCCACTTAAGTGAGCACGGCCCCCGTAGCAATCATATATTTCTAGTCCAAGTAAGGAAATGCAATAGTATCCAGTGGGCACCTACATTCCTCCTGTTACACAGTTCACTGTGACCTGGGTGAGGCTCTGATACACAGCAGGCAGGCTTTGTATTCAGGGGAAGCAGCAGCAACTGTGACAAACAGTGTTATAGCGTATTGTGGACGCTAGAAATAGTCAAATACTCAACAACATTCAGACTGTCAGCAAAGACAACCTCCTGATTCTGAGGTTTTCAGCCCCCGTTTAGTTCAATCAAAACGGGAGTTGAAGTTAGAAATGAGACGTTTCTGTGCTGATGTTACAGAATATTTAGAAATGTGGGATGATGTATTTGTCACTCTGACCTGCTGCAAATTGTGTTTTTCTGAACTGAACTGGATGCATTTCTTTGCCAAAATATATTTTAAAAAGAATGTGATTCTGTCAAAAATCAGTCCTTAGCAAATAAAGAGAGAAGGAATGTCTCAATTCAGTTTTGACAAAGAAGCCAAATGACTCCCAGTCTCAAGGTAACAGCTCAGTTAATCCAGTGTGGAGGGCCGAAGAAGAAGAGTGCTCCTCGTGAACTGCGCTGCATTGATTTTCACTCCTGCACAGCGCAGTAGTGTTGATCTTTATTGTTAATGATATGTGCTTCAGTGAAAGCACCTCTGCATCCAGTCTGGTACAATTTGTCCCATTGAAAATGAATTAACAGCAGTTTAACAACTCAAAACACCATGAAACAGAATGTGTTCTAGCTGCGTGTGGACTGTTTTCACTGTTTGCTTTTCTCGATGATGTTTCTTACCCAAGTCTTTTTATGTGTGTCCGCCCATGTGTGCGTGTGTACATGCTCATGCCTACATGTGTGGATGCAGGCGTGCGTGCTTACCCACCTGTGTGTGTGTGTACTTTACTCGGCTCAGCTCGGGAGCCAACGGGCGCGGAGCAGGCGGCGTCCGTCACCGAGGAGACGGACATCGATGCCGAGGAGGCGAGCCAGGTGCCGGCAGCAGAGGAGTTAAACACCAACAGGGGAGTGACGGACTTGGACGTCACAGCCAAGACGCCTGACGTGAACCAATCAGAGAGCAAGGTACATTGTGTGTGTGTGTGTGTTCTCTGACCAGCAGAGGCTTACATCAAATCTCCTGGTGATCTTTGTCCGTGTGCGAGACACACAGACATAATGTCTGTATACACAGATTACCACTGTGTGTGTAATTCTGTTCGATAACGTTAGAACTAAAACCGAGCAGAAATCTCAAGTTCACAGATTGTTCACAGTTTTGACAATAACTTTTTTTTGCACGTTTAGCCGGTAAAGAAGTAAAATATTTATATTGCGGACTCTGACGGTGCGTAATTTGCATGCATCAAGAATGACAGTAAATCTACTTAATCTACTGGTTAAAGCTGTGGTTACTGTACCTTTAAGAAGGCAGTGGTTTTAGTAACTGCCAGAAACACTTGTCAGACTAGTGAGATAAGAGTTTCTGTACAACATCATGTGTCAGTGTTGTGTTTTTCAACACAAGGAGAACATTGACCCTGACGTCCTTCATTAGCAGCTGTGGACATTGCAGAGACAGGGGTTTACTCTGTAGGGGCTCGGCTTGGGAACCGATTCAAGTCCAGCTCGGACGTGTGGACTGGTAGCTGGAGACGTGTCCGAAATCAAATATGTGTTCAGTCACTCTCCGGGTCAGGCTGACCTGTGTGCAACAGTGCATATCTGACGTTTACACAGGCCTTCAGGTTTTTCTAGTTGTGCTTCTCCTGGTCACAAGACTTCCTTTTGGCTTGGAATGAACAGTATGTTAACACGCGTTTGTGTTCAGGAGCTGTCAGCAGTGTGTTAACACAACTCCTCCAGTCGCTGGGTTTGTGTTGAAGATTGGATACAGCTCAGTCAGACCGTGTGAGCGCAGCTGTTTTACAGTATGCAGGGGTGTCATCGTGTTTGTGATCGAGGCAGCAGAGGGAGGACGACGCTGCGTCATGAGGGCGCGGGGGGGGGCTGAGCTGGCTCCATGTCGTGTTTTGTGCCCTACAAAATATTTTCATCCTCATTGTTTTGTCTCTTTTTTTAATGTCTGTTTATTTTATTGCAACAGTTTTCTCCCGTCGTGATACATTTGGAGAGATGATTGCTTTTCAAGATGCAACCTTGAAGTTACTGAAACTGTGCAAAACGTTTATACTGAACATTTTCTGCAGAACATTCTCTGTCAGGCACCGTTCTCCCTGTTACGTCGTCGTAGCATCAGAATGATTTTTCAGCTGTTATTTTAAGATAGAATAGTTACACTCATTTGGTGTTTATGTATATTGATTCATCACTGGATGAAATAAAGTAGATTTTTCTGATAAAGTTGCAGGATTAGCTGAACTCGCTGTTTTAGCCGAGCAATTATCTCGGGGTGCTGATCTTCCAGCACAGCCAGAGTATTTGTGCTCTCTGCTGGTCAGATGGTCACATGCACCAAAGCTAATTCAAAGGAAAGTTTTCACCACTTAAAAGTGTCAAAACCCCCTTTTGCAGAGAAGCCCTGGTCTGTGGTTAGCTCTGGGTAATGAGGTAGTCCCCCTGGCAGCCTCAATTAATGGTAAATAATTCAACAGATAGCGCTGTTAGGCAGCACTCCAGGTCAGAGTGTATTCAACCGTTCATCTGGACCGACATGAGAGTGTTATGTCACGTCAGGCTCACCGACACACACCTGTTAACCCACCAGAGAAAGACTTCCACGCCCATTCTGGGTTACAAACCCAGGTTATTCATCTGCTTAGCAGTCCTTGGGTCCCATTAACGTCGGGGTCCTGAGAGCTTTCATTACGGCCCCTGATTAAAAGCAACACAGCGTGAAATCACTGAAACAACGAGCTCTCGGCGACGACCTCTACTCTCAGGTCACTGGAGGAAGTGTGTGTGTGTGTGTGTATGTGTGTGTGTGTGTGTGTGTGTGTGTTACAGTTCGTACTGCCTGTATTCTTAAAAACAAAGAAAATCAAATCTTCCACACATTTGTCACTCTTAACAGCTTGACAGATGAAATGGGAATGTGCAGGGACAAGTGGGGGGAGGGAACGTTGAATAAGATGTGTGTGTGTGTGTGTGTGTCTTTACGTTAGCGCCCATGTTCATGCATTTTTCTGACACAAGCGTGTGTGTGTTTCCCGAGCAGAGGGATTTGATTCACTGCAGGGTTTCTCTGGAAGCTCATGAAAGGGAAAGCAGCCTGTGAGTGTTAAAGTTCATTCTCTTCCTGTCAGCTCCCATTAGACTGACAAATCCCTCGGCGCCCCGCGTTCAAACGATCCCGCAGGACTCGGAGAGCACACATCAATCCCACCTTGGGCTTTGTGTCCATGAGGTGGAGTCGGGGCGGTCTGCTTCTAAAAAATGTTACTACGAGACAAATTGGAAAGACAAAAGTCTCAACAACGTTTCTACACGATGTGTTTGAGACGGATCGTCTCGTCGATGGTTTCAATATAAAATAAAGTGAGTGATGAGAAGAAGAAAAAAACAACAAAACATCAAACTGCATGAAACAAAATGTCAAGATGAGTTCAGAGCGTTAAACAGAATCCCTCACTTTTACACCCGTCTTATGTTAACAAGGGAGATCAGTGCAAGAGTTTAAGTGTGTGTGTGCGCGTGCATGTGTGTGCGTGCGCGTGCTTTAAAGTGAGGCTGTACAACAAATCTCTGAGAGGTTTTGCCTCTGGCCCACTTTCAGATGTTGTCAGCAGGTGTAAACACTCTGGGACGTGAGCGTAGCGCTACAGGCAGCACTCTTTCTCTTCCTCTCGTTCTTTTCTCCATCGTCCCATCATTAGTGTGCCTCAATTGTTTTAGACTAAACTACAAGGACAACATAACATGGACAGATTACTGAACGGGCCTACTGGGACGAGAACACACAGGACGACCGGACGGAGAATGACGTTTACAATAATAAATTATTAAGGAACTTTAGTTTAAATTGAGCTTTGCTTTCAAGGACGTTCCTGTTTTCCGTCTAATTTGAAGCAAATTACTTTGTTCGTTCCGGGAAGCGTCTTGGAAATAATTATCAATGTTACAGCTGTACAGCTACTGAGACATCATCATTAAGCATCATTATAAAAGAGCACATTTAGTAAAGTCGTTTAAATCACTCTGCTTTAAGAAGATTCCCCCTGCATGTCAGAGGGTTTCCTGCGATGTTTAGCTCACTAGGCTTTAGTATCTAGGCTCCTACAAGACCTGCAGAGGCGTGTCAGTGTGGATCTACTGTGGCAGGAAGCTCTGGACACAAATAATAAGTTCTGTGTCCTTCGCTGTTTGATTCTCAAGCCTCCCAACAGAAGTTCACACTTACAGTCCCACGACTGAGAGTTGTAGGTATAACATTCAGTGTGTGTGTGTGTGTGTGTGTGTGTGTGTGTGTGTGTGTGTGTGTGTGTATATAAATAAAAGCTCCAGCCCCCCCACATGTCTGCTTTAAAACATTCTGGCCCTTGGACAAATGTAGTTGATGAACCCTGAGGTAGAAGAAACTCACAGCCTTGTTCTCCCTCTTGAAGAATGTGTTCTGTGTAACTCGTATCTTAAAAT
Source organism: Nannoperca australis (assembly GCA_036023655.1). Taxonomy (NCBI): domain Eukaryota; kingdom Metazoa; phylum Chordata; class Actinopteri; order Centrarchiformes; family Percichthyidae; genus Nannoperca; species Nannoperca australis. Next base: position 3,950 of record JAVQJD010096460.1, on the reverse strand, counting down.
GAAACGGACCCGGCTCGTACAGTGTGTGATTTCAGGATTCAGATTCTGGTGAAAGGAAGCTGTATTTCTGTGTCAGAATCATGACGTGATGACGATTTGCATTGATTTTAACCAAAATTGGCAAGTGCCTCAGTGTTGGATGTTTTCACTGATTGTGTTCATTATTCCTTTTTTGTCGGTTGTTTTTTTCACTGAATGATTTATTTAATTGGACTAATATGAATGATATTTGAGCAACTGGTGTGTTTTTTCCCACTTTAAATTCTTGGGATGCACTGCATCACTATAAAACACCCTCCGAACATGAAGACTACAGAGTGTTAGTACTGAAGTATGACTGCGAACATCCTGAATGCAGCTTTCACACGTGTGATCACTCACCTGGCTTCAGGACAAGCGTGTACATCATTACACATCATGAAGACTCGGAGGGAGGAAGTGAAGTTGAAATCACAGTCTTTCTGTTTGTGTCACCTGGAAATGGATGTGTTCTCGCACATTAGGCAGCCATCAATCTAGAAGAAATGCTGCGTAGCCGGGAGCATTAACATGAAGTTAGGTATGACAACTTCCAAAAATATGTTTTTTTGCAGCTTGCTCAAATTACAGAAGCTGAATGTCACTGTGAACTGGAAAAATAATGCTAAATCAGCGACCAGTTTACCTAAAAGCACAAATCAGGATTAAACTAAGTGTTCGAGGAATGTTCCATATAAAAAGCAGATATTTAAACATATGATTATGAGGTCACAGCACCAAACAATATGCAGAAAACTCCCCATCTGCCTCCTTATTATTATTCCAAATACATGATCAGTTTATCACATCAAGATAAAGACATCCTTTCAAAACCACTGAATGGCTTCTATTATGAAGGCAGAAAGCTTAAGTTATGAGTATCTAAAGATGTTTTCAATAGAAAAAGAACTTCACTGACTATCATCAGGTTTGCTCCGGTCTTGAGTCTCTTTTCCATCCTTTTACTCGCAGCTAACAACAACATCCACTTCTCCTCAGCCTTAACTCACGACCTCTTTGCCTCAGGGATACACACCTCAGCAGCCAATCAGGACACAGGATTAACTTTTCAGTACTTTTCACACACATCATGCAGGCGATAAACAGGCAGCCTCTTAACTTCTCACTGAGTGAGAATATCGCTTGACCCGTCTATACTGGAGAGACGAGGTCCAGGTCTGTCCCTGGTGTGTGTGTGTGTGTGTGTGTGTGTGCGTGTGCGCGTGCGCGTGCGCGCGCCAACCGATGAGGAGTCACAAGGTCTTTGCTCTGTCAACTTTTCGTACTGGTATGTTGACCTGGTACCATCTCATGTAGGAGGCAGTTCACCCTGAGCCTCATGGGAATGTTTTCCTATGACTTGGAGTGTTTATCCCACGAGAAGTGTTAAACTGTGACCTTTTGACCTTAGCTGGGCTGAGTCAGTCCAGGATTCATCAGGATTGTTTTCACGAAAGTCCAACCAAATACTCAGATGATCATACACAATTTTACTTCCTCAGGTGCTTTGTTTCTCCCCTCTCTTTTTCTCTCTCTATGCCTCCATCACTTCACATTGCGCTCCATTAGCCTGCAGTTTGTGCTGACACAAACTCAAACACCATGTTCATAACCAGCAACTCTGCTGAATTCCAGATCTACGGACATCTTTTAGTGTTTGACCCAACAGATCTGTGCAGCTGGGAGACTTTAAAGGTGCCGCAAAATGGAAAGAAAGACAGGAAGTGACAAACTAGTAGGCAAGAAAATAACTTCTAACCAATTAGGAAATCACACGTTGGTTCATCCAATCTCAACATCCTGGTTCAACAAAAACTGCAACTCATTACAGATGTAGAAATGCTATTTCTGACGATGTCGCTAAAAAGTAGGATCTCATTTGAACCTTTTTGGTCTATGTAACAAATTCACACCTGCTAATACCAGAGTACACACACACACACACACACACACACACACACACAAACACACACACAGCTGTGGTTGCAGTAGGGGTCCTATTAACTGATCAGTTTTTTATGGTTGTGCTTCTTCACTTAACTAAAGCCCAGATGGGCAACTATGTGCTGCTGAATGCCGAGTCAGCAGGCTTTCTTTGTACTCAAAGAAGGATTTCACTGAAGGATCACTTCAGTGATCTGATTGGTTCCTCCTCGCTCACTGAGAGAGTCTTGCCATTGTCATGTAGTCTTTGGGTGGTTGGGAGTTGTCCCAACCTGAAACAAGGTTACTGATCCCTAAACTATGGTTTAATATAAACCGTGCCCTGATTCAGGATGGTATACTCGTAACATTTCAGCTACTCATAAAATGTGTCGTGTGAAGAACTTTGAAAACACAAACTCACAGGATCTCGCAGGAAAGTGACAAAAATGTAATTTAATCCAATAGAAAAAAGCATTTTCCATTGAAATCCGTACAAACTGTGTGAAATCAAAAATGTACCAGGACTTATTTCTCAGTCAGATGAAGATGTATAAATGAAGTGACCATTTTTTTACTAGTATAGCTGCTACATAGCTTCCAGCCACCAATGGCAAAAGTGAGCAGCATTCCAGCCGTGGATCCGGTGATACATGGTTTGTATTGGACTTTAAAGGAAATTATAGAAATTGCTTTTTTGGCCTCCTGACATAGTTTTTTAGGTTGCTGAGGAGATGTCCTAGTATCCAATGAGTTCTTATTTCCAAACGTCTTCATTTAACACATTTTGTGAGCAGATCTGTGACTGAATTGTCCAAGTCCTGGAAGATATCTATGCAGAACCCTGCCACGTTGTAAATGGTTCTGGATCAGTGCTAATTAAACCTCGTCAGAGTAGGACCAGCCAACGCCACCAATTACACCCTAGAATAAAAACCAACAGAGTTCAAGCACCAAGAACCACAGCTTTAATTACACAAACATGCAAATGAATGCCAGTCAGTGTGTGACAGTATGGCATCATTAAAAATGAGCGAGGTAACCATTAGCTGAGGAAATAAGAACGGCATTTAGACTTAGACAACAACAGCAACAATGGCTGTGGTGAAAAGGCAACAAAGGCAGCTAAGATAATATAAGAAATCCTCAAATGTGTTGCACAGGTGCAGGTATTCTTTAACAAGCTGTGGGAGTCTGTCACTAAAAAATAAATCACCACCTCAAGTTGAAAATTGCCAGTGGAAATTGCAGAGGAAATAGAAAGCTTATCTGAAAGGGAACACAAAACGTGCCACTTGATATTTCTGGTCAGCAGAAGATTGTTGTGACTGTGTTTGACCTGCTCACATCTGGAAGTCCAGAAGATATGGTTGGCTTTTCTGTGGATGTACTTTTTTTCCTTTAACACCCTGAAAAATAAATAAATAATTGTTTGAATTATATAAAAAATGCATCCCACAACATTAAATGAGACAAACCTGGTAAAATGAAGGTTTATATAAGTACATGAGTATTGTTCCTTTCAGTGTTGCCCCAAATAACTGGACAAAGTGAAGGCGATGTTCTCATATGAGAAAATGCCTCAGCATTAACCTGCACCACTTATAGTACCCTCAAGAGACCAGAATGCACTGCAGCCACAAGACGCTGTGTGTTTTATGGAGCAAAGCACTTCAACTTTTGCCCAAGTAGAAAATCTCGCCGACTAAGCTTCTGTTACAGATAACCCACAGGTTCAGAGGTTCATGGTGGTCAGTTGAAATTGTTTGGTTAGCACTTGTTGCATGGCTCAGTTTACCAGATCAACAAGACTAACACGCACAAAGTAACAAACATGTTTATCTTTTATATCGTCTTCGAGCTGTGAATACACTGCTGCTAATTATCACCTTCGAGTTAGTGTTGCAAACCTGCTAGCACACCTTATACACACACACACACACACACACACACACACACACACACACACACACACACACACACACACACACACAGAGCAAAAAAAAATA
>JAVQJD010096432.1:0-17548 GCA_036023655.1 Nannoperca australis | reverse complement strand
CTCTCTCTCTCTCTCTCTCTCTCTCTCTCTCTCTGCCTCACCCTCAGTTTAAGGCTCACGCGTCCAGATACTACCCCCTGCTGTGTGAGATCATGCAGTTCGACCTGATCCCTGAGCTCCGGGCTGTTCTACGAAAGTTTTACCTGCGCATCGGCCTCGTGTTTCACATCTCACAGCTGCCCGAGCCCGAGCCTCAGCCGGCACGCGCTGAGCAGGAGGCGGACACGGAGGTGGGGGAGGAGGCCGGGGAGGAGGCCCAGTGATGCTGCACCTCCAACAGCCTGGAACACACCGCTCTGCTGAGGTCTCCCACCTCGGACCTGTGCACGTGGTTCATGCCGGACACTTGACTTAAATAGCTGATTCTCAATCGGCTGTCTGCTACCATCCAACCGCACCCTTAACCCCGTCACCACACACACACACACACACACACACACACACACACAGCCCAGACGGAGTACTTTTATCACGATGAAAACAGTAATGTCTTATACAAGGTGTAGCGATATCCCCACTGGATAAAACTACTGATAAACAACTGACAGTTATCCATATCTCTGATTTGCTCAGAAGGAATATATTTCAGAAAATGTGTGCTTCTTACTGTATATTTAAAAAGTAAAGAGTGAATGGTTCCAACAACATGCAAAAAGACATATTTAGTAACTATGAAATGTGACATTTGTCGCACATTGATAGTAATGATCTTTCTGTCTGCACCGCAGATGGCTAACATTAGTATTGATAGCCTCTTGGATGAAACTAGTTGTACAGATCTGCCGCTGTGTAATATAATCTTATAACACTAGATTTCATTTATTTTTCTTTATTTCTTTTCTCTGGATTTTGCTGCACTTGATCTCTTTTTTGAATGCACTGGAGATTTTACTTTTGTGATAATTTATTTGACTGTACCATCTCCTGCAGATTGTCCCATACAGTGTGATTTGTAATTGAACAAGACCGTGGAACATGAAGGGTTAAATTATTCAGTTTTATATGTTCTTGGTTTTTATTGGAGATTGATGATAACTGGGCTTCTGAAACTGGAAGATAAGACGGCAACCTGATGCTAGCTGCTTTTGAGTCACTAGTCTGTTTTTATGTTTGACTTTACTTTTCACTTTTGTGTACAAAAACAAAAGTTAATAATATATTTAATGTTTTGTTTATTTTCTTTGGTTTGGGGGAAAGTTATATGTATAGAGAAAATGACAGATGTTAGCTGTGCTTAAGTATGAATGGGATGCATTCCTGCTCATGGATGTAGAAAACAAAATGTATATGATACGGCAATGTAAAGTTTTCTATGTTGCAAAAAAGATTATGTACAACTTTCTGTACAAGACATCATCTGGCATTCTAATCAGGTTCTAGGTCAATAAAGTTTTTGAACTTGGTTGATTTGAAATGCTGAATCACTGACTTCTAAGTGATAGAACTGCTGGCTGTTTATTTTTCTCTGTTATTGATGAGCCAGGACAACTTTTAATGAATAACATTTTAATTATAAAATAAACTCTCCGACGTATATTTGACATGTACATATGTTTATGGTACATTCACAGATATGCTCCTTTCATGGGCTAAATCTAAGCCATGAATTCTGTACAGCAATGGTAAAAAGTGCACTTTTCATGATGACTGAAATTGTCTTGAAAGATGGTTATTGTCCAAACTAACAGATATTAATATTTTTACAGACAGACTCTGGTCTCTAACAAGCTTTTGACTGTAATCGCACAGCAACATTGTTTGTTCTCAGGAGAAAATGGCCTCACTCCATGCAGTTTCCCATCCCCGGACACCAGGTAACGGAAGCTATGTGACGCGGTGTGTCAGCCAGGGTGGAGCATCCATCCCACTGTTTGGCCTCCCCCTACAGCCTGAGCGCTTCACAGCATCTGAGGTGCCAGGCCGCAGCCAGGGCTCAGTGGCAATAGTCTCCACGGAGACATGCCTCTCCAGGGCAGAACGCAGAGACGAGACATCCACGTCTTCACCAGACCGCCCCTCTGGAGAGGACAGACACGTCTTTAGGCAATTAAAAATGAAGCTTGAAATACTTTTTTTTTTGTTTAGGCATCATTTGATCAATTTACAAGTCAAAATAGTTTTTGATATTTATCTTTTATTTTTTAAACAGTTAAGATCTGTCTCATCTCTGTTGAAAATGTAGCAAATCTTTAGTCCTAACCTGAGTTAGGAGTTTGTTAAAAAGCCAGCTTAAATATAAAAATATGAATTTACTAGTGTAAGATGAATAAGGAGACGGAGAGAGATGTTCTTCTAAAGTCAGTTGTCTCCACTCACCTGATGTCATGTTGTGATCACCAGGGCCTGTGTCTTGTCCTGCGATGCGGTGCTGGTTCCGGGCCCTGACTTTAGATTCGAGGTTCAAACTAGTCACCGACTGCAAAGACTGAGCATCAGGCTGGATGTTACGGCCCCTCTGATGCCTTGACGCAGCCACCTCCTGTACAAAGTAAAAAGAGATCAGACGGAAGAGACTGACGTCTTTAATGTTGTAAAATCAGACACTACAGTACATAAAACATCAGAAAGGGATATCACTCTGGTACTGTGGTGACTCAGTTTTAACTCGATCAGCACCATACATCATTGTCATGTCTCCTCTGGGGGGCTGTCTTCTCACGATACCCTGCTGAGGACTGACGGGGCGTCTGTTGATGAACCTGCTCCTCACACGCGTCCCCACTGTAAACATCTGACAAAGCCCAAAAGCCATTCATCACTACAGCTGGACAGAGATTAGTGAATGTATATTAGTGTGATTAGAAATGTGTAAATGTAAAAATGATGAAAATCAGTCCATTCTTAGAAAAAGGTACAGTGGAAAGGATTCAAAAGCATCCCTTCCTGCACCAGCCTTTTATTTATATATATATATATATATATATATATATATTTGAAAGAGAAACAAAACAGAGGAACAGGGTCTTTACAAGCAGGCTATGTTTAGCCAGGCTTACCAATAAAAGCAGTCTCAGATGGCAATGTGGAGTCTCTGTGGATGTAGGGCCCAGGTTTGTTCCTCTGGGAGAAGATATAAACAGGCAGGAACCAATTAAACACTCGCCCTTATGATGAGCAAATGATGCAAGATGTACTCGTCCAGCCTGATCAGCCACAATATTAATGCTTATTTAGAATACTGTACGATGAACACTCACAGAACGATAATGGCTCAGGTGCTGGTCCTGGTCCAAAAAGTCTGTAGCAAAACACAGAACAACGAGTTAAAGAGCACAGCAGTTTGAGGAAAAATGTGTGTGTGTGTGTGTGTGTGTGTGTGTCTGCTCACTGACCATGCTCTTCCTTTCTGTTCATAAGCCTGATTTTGCGTTGCTGTTGACGAAGAAGTGCCTGCTGTTGGATGTCCAGACTTTGTGCATCAGTGGGGGGGTCAGGGTACATGTGACGGACCTCCTCACGAGACGCCGTGTCTGCCAAATAAAGGAAAGGCATGCAGTCGCAATCAACTGGCTTCCTTCAGCTGATGCAGCATTAACGGTTGCATTAGCACGGTGAGAAAGAGTGAGAAAGGTAAGGTCAGGAGGGAAAGACCAAAGGCAGACATAAGAGAAAGAAACAATGGAGACCACAGCCTGGCCACAGCCTGGCTACATGCTTCCCACTACATCCTATCAAGGTTCGACTGTACAGAATGCATCTGATGCAGCTTTAAGATGTAAAGTTGGCATAAATCTAGAATTTAAATGTGGAAGTTTCATATGTGATTTGGTCAATTTGTCACATACTAGCATTTCTTCCTTTTTCTTTTTTTTTGGTCTTACAAGCTGGAGCTCTGAAACCTACATTAACTTGGTCTAGGAACCCATCCAAAGCCATTTCCTTGGTCGCTTGCATTACATTTCTCTGGTTACGCTGCCAAACTGCCTGTCACTGATGGACGCCTCCCATGACCTCATGAGATTAAAGTTTCAGTGTGGCTATAGGGAGGCCGAGGAATGATGAGGCTCTGGAAAGTCTAAGCCATCTGGCCAAGCAATGCCCAGCTGGTATAGACCCGCAGTGATCCTCGTTCCTTTTCCTTACATCAACACCATGACCCAGGCAATTACAGGAGGGCTTTTCAATCGCTATCTCAAAGTTGGGGAAATGGGTTGTTTCAGAGTACAGGAAAAAGGAACATAAGCAGTGTCCAAGTGGTTTCAGTGCAATGGGATAAACTGATTAGGGCGATGTTGAATGATAGAAGTAAGATGAAGCAGTATTTCACTTTGACACAAAAAAGTACCCACTATGAAAAGTCTTACTGTAGTTTGTAAGTGCATTCTATGGCCTCTTCTTGCAGTCAGGGTTACTTGTTACCTCTGCAGCATATAGAAGGCACCGGCAGGCAGAGAGTAACTGCTCATGACACTGCTGTCCAGGGCAGATTTGAGGCTTACAGGAAACTGACTTACAGTGTTTGTGTGTGTGTGTGTTTTATGTTGCTTCATAAAATGGAACCAGCGTCCAATTACCTCTGTCATTACCTCTGTGTTTAAGCTGGTTGAACTCCCTGATATGTTGCATATTTACACGTGCACCACCAGAGGGACTCCTGGTTGGTGGCTGGACAGCTCGCACGTGTGCCGGTTCAGGGGCCTCCCCTCTGGGTCGTCCTCTGTGCCTGAGCGAAGGAGGAAAAACCCCACTTTAAACAGGGCGACTATCTCAAATGACACACAGATGCCTTTGTGAAAATAACTTACGTTTAAGTTTAACTTTAATTCCCCGTGAGGAATTAAGTGAGTATTGTTTTAAAACAGTGAGGACATGACGCCTGGTTTGGGTGTGGTAAGCACTTCCAAGGACCTGTAAGGTCTGGAGCACGGGGCTCCCCGTGTAAGCAGCTTATGTTGGAACCAAAGAAAAGAAGTTTGGTTCAAAGACATTTCATCTGATGATTTACAGGAAACTTATTTGAATATAAGCAGAGACTTTACAAGTAGCTTGTAGAACATTCCTGTTTGGGGGAAACTTTACTCACACGCGACATCACGTGTTTTTCAGAATGGTTAAAGCAGGTCATAAGCCGCCACATGTCCTGCCATTAATCAGCAGCATTTTGGAATCTCTGTTGGATCCTGCACTACAGCCGACCCTGCTGATCTTGCAAGGTGAAGACAGATGAAAATAAAATGTCCCTTTGGGGATAACACCGTTACATTACTGCGGTAATGAGTCCCTGAAACGAATCTGAATGGAGATCAGAAGATAGCCAATTTGACTTGGGTCACTTCCATTAGCTCGGAGCACAAGAAAGCCTCGTTAAATAAAAATAGCCAATCAAAATTGCCATTTAACAAGACTACATTCATTTTGTGTCTTCACCTTAATGTTTTTGGGGGTGTATTAGGTACAATTGGACCTGAAGGGGTAGAGCACATCTAACAGGTTCTCTAAATGGCTCATTCTTTTAGCCTGGAAGAAAGTGATAAAATCCAATTCATTCTGGACGTGCTATACCTACACAAATTACCCAGCCTGCTCAGTACAGTGTTTGACTATAATACCTGTTGGGGGGGGTGTAGTAAATCTCCTGTCTATCTGTCTGGCCCAGCTGGACCTCCAGTTGTCTCTGCTCTTTCCTCAGGTATCTACGGAGAGCTGACAGCTCTCTGATCACCTTCTGCTGACCATCTGAAAGCAAAGGGAGACCGAGACAGGAATGACGACAATAAGTGTTTATGTGGCAATTTATGATTTACAAACAGCCAGGCCATTGATTTTTTTTTATGGGGCATGAGGTACAAATAACTCTAGACAGTCTTACCTTGTAACTGGGGTATTTCTGCAGGGACTGGTCTGTAGTGCGGCGCTGACACAGAGTGCTCCTGTTGTGGAAATTGTGGGCATTTTTTTATATTCTAGATTTAAATCAAAACAGCCATGGAGTGAAAATATTTGCACCCACTGACGTGACTTACAGTCCTGGAGGAGAGCGCAGAGGAAGGTCTGGATGCCAGGAGACTTGTCTGCTTCATTTGCAGCGTTGGGATGGGAGGAGATGGCGCTCTCTGCAAATTTACAAGCAGACTCGCGTTACCTGACAAAGACGTTCAATGAAAACTGCCAGCTACAGCACCAGTGACTTCTCAGTCTTACTGTACCTCATAACTCCACTGTGCCTCTTCTCTGTCCCTGGTGCTCTCGGGCACCTTCTCCATCTCTTGCTCCTGCCTCACCCTCTTTTCCTCCTCCTGGTGGTGCAATTTAGGTTCATGGACCCGACTTTGGTTTTCATGCCTATGCTGCAGAGAGTAAAGGCAAGCCCAATGTGAGCAGACCCCCTTTATTGTAAGGAAGGAGGCGCGATGACGTGCTCTTCATCAAAGAGATGAACCCCTCACCTCGGCCTTCTTTTGCTCCTTCTCATATTCCCGCTGTATGCGAGCCCTCTGGTCCTCAAGCCTCTTCTCCTCTTTCTCCTCCTCAGTTCTTATTCGTTCTCTCTCCTCTTCCTGCTTGCGCTTGTTTTCCTCTATCTGTTGGTAATGAAAAGGTTAAGTGTGTACATTTCTAGTTCATTGACAACTTCTTCAAAGTGCTCAGGAATACTGAAATTGAAATGAACCGAGAAAATGTATTCAGATTTTATAAAAAGAGAGACTCATGCCAAAGCATTTTGAGTGCTATCTATTTGCATCCAAGCAATGACCTGCATAGACTGAAGGCTGTGCTCAGGACCTACCTGTTGTTTCAGGGCTTCTTTGTATCTGTCCTGCATGTAGAGCTGCTTCGGAGTTGGCTGGTCATTGAAACCTGCAAGAACAAGTGAGACAGAAAGTAATTTATCTACAAAATATAAATATAAAAGCAACGTGTACGGTGCGCACACACACACACACACACACACACAAATAAAATGCACACTGAAATACAACAGATGACAGGAGCCAGTTTGCCACAACTTTGACCGAACACTACCTGATAGTCGGTGGGAAAGAGGAGCCCTGGCTTCAACTCCAGCAGTGTGTCCATTTCTCATCATGAAGCTCTGTGTCTGTTCACTATTCCTGGACAAAGGATTTTGATATGCCTCCTCGTTGATCCTGTGCATTTGATTCAGGTCACCTGAGGGCATGTTAACATTGATTGGTAACTAAAACATGATGTATTAGCATTCATCCAGCCTCAGTAAAACAGAAAATATAAGCCAACTTACTAACAAGGTTGCCTTTTGGGTCCTTAATTGGAGCACCTCCCCCACTTCTCCCCCAGGGGTTGTACTCCATCATCTCGGCCTCTATTTTGGCATCGTATCGCTCCTTCTCTTCTTTCTCCCTTCTTTTACGCTCCTCTCTTTCTTTGATCTGAGCACAAGGAAGGTGGGATGTTTCAAAGGTTGATGTACTTTCTGAGACCCTCTCTGTCTCTTTAAATAGAGGAGCGTGTGCCTATGCTTGTCCTATAGTCTCACTACAATGCATTTCTTTGCAGATGGGGAAATACTGGCTCCACCATGATCTGGTATCCAACTGTCACATATCTGGTCTGTCCCTGGATTTCCTCTGGTATCATTATGGAGGAAGCAGCCTGTCACAGCTATAATTAGCATAGCAGATGGTGTGTTGCTCCCTTAACCCTCTGACTGAGTTACCCAAACTTCTAAAAACATCCAACTAGTAACTAATAGAACTAAAAGGTCTGCTCATGGTGATCAAGTGACTCCTTGTAGACCTGATGTCGTACCTGCTGTCTGAGCGCTTCTTGGTAGCTCAGTGCACTCTCTCTCCTCTTGGACTTGTCTGCAGGAAGCTCTCCAACATCCAGGGGAGATGATCTATGCTGATCAGTTGCTCTAGAAGCAGACAGGCAGAGTGACAAATGATGAGGAGGTATGTGTGAAGGAGGTACTGCCAGACATACAATTATTTGGTAGGGAGGGCCCTCTTCTGGAAGAGAGAAAAACAGTCTCATGACCATCTACTAATGTAAAAGCTATCACATAGGAGTTGCACACATTTGAAATGATTTTAGATTGTGTGTCTGAATTCCCGACAAATACACTTCTATAGCAAAAATCAAGGTGGTGGGATGGACACTGACTCAGTACGGCCACTGGGTCTGAGAGCAGGTGGTCTTTGAGGAGGACTGTGGAAATTCCCGCTCTGGTGCACGCCAGCAGGAAGGCCGTCTAATAAAGAAATATAGAAAATACAAGATAATAAACACAAACTGATTTAACAGTTTCATTAGCTATCTGCTATCTCTCTGTTTGCCAGCTTGACAATGTCTGTGAGCTCAGATCAGAGCGGAGATTTGGCTGCAAATTGAAACGGAAAGAAAATAAATGTAACCAAACAGACCAGATGGATGAAGTGAGATCCATCTGGATCTGCTGAACTCATATCCATTAACTGTATATCTCCTTAGTAATAAAATCAGTTTTGCTGTAAAATGAGATTCATACAACTTCTATGCCAAGTCCTCTTGGCCATTGATATGGTGATAAAGTGGCTCCATAATAAATGGTAATAGTTCTCTACAGAGAGGTCTGGGAGTTTATTTAAGCCAATGTTTGTTACTCCCATCTGTGGTGAAACTGCCAGATACTGCGAGTCACTTGATGGTTGTGAAGACACTAGACACAGCAATGACTGTGGATCATACAAGTGTTTTCTACAAATAGGCATACTTTACATTACTGCTGATCATTTTTCAAAGCGTAATGTTTTGTTGTAGATGTTTTGTGTTTGTAACCCCTCCAAGCATTTCCATCATTTTAATATGAAAATCAACTTGCAGAGTTGAGCCTTTCTTTAGATGCAGTAAAAGACAATGAGCGTCATGACTGCTCTTATTTTATTCAATATGTTATTGTTGCATTGTTTTGTGCAGACAAATCTGCACTTTTTTTGCTACACAATGATTATCGTTATGAAAAACGGTTAGCAGTGTTACAGAAAATACAGGATTTGTAGTAAAAGGCATAAACATTTTAAATAAAGATTGTTGTACTGTACTCTGATCGTAGGGAAGACTAGGATCTAACGGATTCCTGGTTCCATAATAGTAATAAGCTGCATCATGTGGAGTCTTGTAATTATTAGTTACAATGGGAGGAACAGGAGGAGGACCGTCAGCAACTCTGAAAAAACACAACCACAGAAATGACAATGAATTTACAGCACAGGTGTTCATTGAATTCATGTCTAGGACCACAAAGCAAAATGGAACTGTAATAGCTTCAGTATCTTGCAGAAGGACACATCGACATGTGGACAGGAGGCGGTGGGGATCTAACTGTCAACCCAGTGATGAGTGAGCAACAGCAAGCTACCTTGGTACTGCCACCTCTCCTAGCGTGTTTGAGAAGTCCCGGTGGTAGTCCTCATTAAAATAGTCCAGCGAGGGGACACGTTGTGCTGCTCTCGATCCGGACCTAGGCACCGTCTTCCCTGTCAGCTGACTGAGAGCTGTAACGTAGTCCACATGGGACCTTCCTGGGGGGTCATCTTTAGGCCTTAGATTTGGGTCCTTGCCCACGGCCGTCAAATCTATTCCGAGCTTGTAGTGTTGGCGGTTTGCCGCCCCAAACTGCTTAAGCCGGTCAGGCTGAAAGAGGTGATGCATCATGAAAAAAAAAATCCATCAATGGAAATTTGGCAACAAATATTGAGAAAACCTCAAGATGAGGTGTTGCTCAAGGCGATGATATAATCAAAATAACATAATCATCATCTATGAAAGTGTTGGTGACATTTTGTGACACACAGAGCTGACACATGTGAGTGATGACTGGGTTACAGTAAGATGGGATCTTTCGAGAATCCTATCATGCAGTGTGTTTCTAGCCATTGAGCACTACCTCTTTCTCAGGGTCTGTGGCTCCAGTGGCAGAAACCTTCAGCTCAAGTTTCTTCTCCCTGTAATAAAACAAAGGCTATTGCAAATCATCCCATCCTTTCTGTTGTGTTGACTCACAGGGACGTGCCAGCTGAAACAACTCTAATGAAAATGTTGATTTAGTAACTACATACTCACCTGATCTTGTTTCTCTGCCGTTCAGCTATTTGTTTCAGCAGCTCTTGCTTATACTGTTCTTTCTTCAGCTGAGAGGCCGTCCGCTCTTCTGTTCCACCTGCATGACAACAGAGAGCCATAAACACACAAGCCCTGTCCTATGGTGCTGAAAAAGGACTTCAAGTGACTAATTCCGTCAATAATCCCACAAATCAACATGTGTCCAGAAACATCGCGCAATAAGAATGATATTTACCGATCATTAGTCCAGTAGCAAAAGCTGCTTTATCCTTGCTGGTAGCAGATCTAGATCTTGCAGCCATCTTAATGCTGTCTGGCATTTGCAGGCTATTCAACACAGATACACAGACAGATCCAGACACTCCACAAGAGTCATCCAATTACTGACAGCATAGAAGGGTAACAGCACAGCAATCGGTTCCCCTCTTAGCCACACCCAGTTACCATTTCACATCATACGCTGGCTCACAGTTTGCCTGCACAGCTTTCTGGTGTCAGAGACAGATCAATCCAGCTCCTCTGATAGAACCGGGCTGAGTAATTGTTAGCTTGGGGCCGGGCCAAGGCTCACCCTCCATCACCACCCCACACATTAACAGCTTACTGAGAGTGGCTCAACTTAATGGCAAGAACGGAAACAATGAACGGGCAACAGCATGTAAGAGAAGTGCTGGGGAGCAATAACTTTTGCATGGCAGCAGTTATCTATACCTGCCTTGTGTTACAGTTGCCTTGGCCCAATCAATCAGATTACTTTATTGATTGAGAAAATGTACGTGACTTTCCAGGAGGATGTTATTGGCTTTCCAGTTCTGCATGTGAATACTGTTGCTATCTTGGATAATTCTCCTTCAGCATTACAAATCTCATTGCTGCAGTCGACCAGAACTGTACACAGAAATAATAATAATCTTGCTTACTCCGGCTTCCAAACCCATTCACTGTTCTGATCATGGACACCAGGGGCCTCCACCTCCTTTTTGTCCTGAGAAGCTCTGCCATAGACAGACAAGACATGTGAAGAGAAATTATATTATCATACCTGACCTTTTGTTTATGGTATATATGCACAGTAATAGACACAAATAGCTCTGCGATCTCTGGTTTTCCTCTCCTCTTTGTACTCAGGCTCGGGAGTGTGTCTGTCCTGCCTCCTTCGGTGTCTGAGCTCCACCTCCTCCTCTTTATGTGTGTTTTGCTCCTCCTCGGAGCTATAGGGCTCCTTTGGTCTGTGGAGTTGCCAACGCCTTCGGCCCTGGTGGCCTGGCCCCAGAGTCCCCGTGCTTTTTCCAACATCCACTGCCTCAGTCAGAGTGGCAGCATCTCTCCTGGATGCGGCGCGCTCCCTGGGAGGAGGAGGGTGTATGTTTGTATGGGTGCTGACGATGGGTAGAGGAGAAGCTGGAGAAGAAATGTACACAGCATCTGAAGTTTGAACCTGTCCAGGCTGAGAGGGGAAATGTGAAAGAAAAATATGAAAAGCATTTCACCGCACGGAACATAAATCTTCCTCTACAACCACGTCTTTAATTCAGGGAGCTCTTTATGTATTTTGAAAAAATGTAACTAGCAATGTGCTTGCTTATTTATTGATTATACTTATTACCTTGGGGGTAACAGGAGGTGGTCGCCTTTTTAACCTTCTGATTTGAGTTTGGTCCTGTAGGAAGAGGTTGTATTCTTTATTTCTCTCCTCTCTTAGTTTGTCCTGTCAGAGAAACACATTTAGAGTCAAGTCCTTGAAGCAGGCATCTCATTCAGGCGCTGGCTACATATTTCCAATGCTGTGTTTGAATGCTGACTCACAACACTCACACACATATAACTATTAAATGAAATATACAAAACTGGCAATATACAGTAGCTCACCTTTTGAATATAAGACAATTTACCTTTCATATATGAAAGTCTCGTCTCAGTTTAAAGTAACTGCTTGAATGCAACAAGATTTCTTATGACTTAATTAACATTAATTTGGACGATGCTTTTGTTCAAAGATTTCAGTTTTCACCTTCTCACACCCTCAAAGTAAGCTTTGACAAGTCCGCCATCCCTTGTAAACGCAAGCAGTTGCTATGAGACACAAAGCACTGCACAATCAAACAATTCATACTAGCTTAAGCTGATGCCCTGCAGTTTATCTGCTCCATTAGTGTTGTTACGTGATGCCAGGGGGAAAAAGTCCCACTTTGATGACTATGGACAGTTACCTGCTTCCTGTTATGTTTCACTCAGGGACACACACATGCACACACAAAAATGTATTCACTGAAGTACCCACCCAGGCACACAGAAACACACCTGAACCGATATCTTCTCATCAATAGGTAGGGAGAGACCCTGGGGTTGTCGATGAGGTTCACTAGTTTTGGAATAATTCTTCTGCAAGAAGAAGATTACATAACGAAGGACAGGATGGTGAGTCAGCAAAATGCATCACAGAGGCAACTTAGTGACACATGTCTTAATGATCATTGTCAAATACAGCATCAGACCTTTGCAGCATAATGTTTGTATTCCAGTTGAAGCTCCTGCTGAAGTTTTTTCTTCTTCCTTTCATAGTCAGTTCCCAGCAGCAAATTAAAGCCCAAACCTGGAAAGTATAAAATACATAAACTATAAACTATACAAACACATAGACTGTGTGACATAACACTATATTCAGAGAATGTAGCCTGCACTGTATCAGATACTTGCACATTACCTCTGTCTGGACTAAGGACTATTCCTTGCGCTGCTGATGCTGGAGGCATATCCACACAGTATTTTTTATATTACCAGCCTAGAGAACATTCACACATGATGTTAAAGCATTTGGTATATTTGCTCTTTAATAACAACTGTGTGGTAATCATCAAAGAGTTGATATTTCACATACCTCGATTTGCATGTATGAATGGTGTATCACACTTCAGCGATGATATATCTTTGAGTGTTTCCTCTTCGTGCTCTTCTAAAAACGTTCCATCTTCGTCCATTAATTGCTATGCACATTCAACAAGATAATCACTGAACCTGTATATAATGGTTTCAACGCTCATCTGTAACTCTGCTCCCGTCGCAAAAGTCATGCATAACACTAAAATACATAATAGTATTCATATTTATATAATTTGCCTCCACGAACCCAAAAGCTGTCACGTAATCGTGTGTAGATTGTTAGCAAGGCGCAAAGCATCATTATGTTGCTATGGGCAACCATGACACAAAAGGTCCTCATAGGAGAGGCTAACTAACCTAGCTAACACAAAGATCTAAAACAAAGAAAATATATCTGAGGCTTCAAACTCGTTTTGTAGTTGTTACATTAGTCGGTAATCCTGGCTTTTTGATGACGTTGGCTGCTGAAGCGGTTTTAACATTATAAACCCAATCGGAAATCAAGTTTACCAGCTAACCTAACAACAAATGCTAAAATCAAATACTAAGCCTTAGTAGCCCCCTGCCGCATTTGTCGTTAAGAATTCTGTTTTATTAATGGACATAAATTAACAGTTTTGTGGATTCTTTAAATACCTTAGCTCTCACTTAATAGTACATTTCCAAAGACCTGAAAGCAAAAGCCTTGTTGCTTATCTGAAAAACGCCGCTAGATGTCAGTGCGTCCCCGACGGTTAGCTAAAGTCTTCCCGGGACTGAACCATGCACTCTGTCAGAGGGGTGGCTGTACTTTAATATTAGTGATAAATGTGGTAGAAAATATGGAAAAGCTTGAATTCTGTTGTTATATATATATAATTCACTTCATTATTATAAAATGGCATCTACCATCCAAACATGCCAACGTCATATGTGTGTAACATTACGACAAGCGTCCCCTGCGACTGAATGTGGTATGTTCCTTCACTGTCATGGCTCCCTGAACAAGTGGACGCTTGGCCCTGTTACGGTATCAAAATATTTGGAGAAATATAACATTTCTCCGCTTACTTAAACAGAAATACGGGTTTTAACGTTTTTGCTTAAATAATTCATCATGGCGGGGAGCAGTACGGCTCAGAAAACATGGGAGCTATCGAACAGCATGCAGGAAGTTCAGAGCATAGACGAAATTTACAAATATGACAAAAAGCAACAACAAGAAATCCTCGCTGCGAAGCCATGGACAAAGGAGTAAGTACAGAACAGTAATGTGGTATTTAGTATTGTGCTTAGGTGTGATTGCTAAGCTAAATGTATCGTGTCGTATGTTATCTCATTGTAGATTATTATTAGAACACCCTTGCTAGCTTAGTTAGCTATAAACTAGCATTGGCTTGTTTGTCAACAGCCGTACAGCAAACTGTGTGCGGTGTGTGTTTGCAATGTATCTACTCCTTAATATTATCCGTAATTAACTTGATATACTTGATATTACATTTATATATCTTTCTTTGACCCATAGTCATCACTATTTCAAGTACTGCAAGATCTCAGCATTGGCCCTGTTGAAGATGGTGATGCATGCCAGGTCCGGAGGAAACCTGGAGGTGATGGGCCTCATGCTGGGGAAGGTGGATGGGGAAACCATGATCATCATGGACAGCTTCGCCTTGCCCGTGGAGGGCACAGAAACTCGCGTCAACGCCCAGGCTGCTGCATATGAATACATGGCTGCCTACATTGAAAATGCCAAACAGGTCGGACACTGACTTCAGAGTTACAGTGTTTTTTATTATTATATAGTGCATCGCTTTCTGTAGATTTAATTGATTGCAACCACATTTTTTTATTTTGAGACTTGGGCAAATTGCATTCAACTGTTCCAGAAAATCTACCTTGTTTGTAATGTGGACTACATATACACCTACGTGGTTTTGGAAGTCAATAACAAAGATGTGATAGGATAGGTTCTAACCAATTAGTTGGGCAATATGATTATATTTATACTGTCAGATTATATAAAGATGTCTACTTTAATAATAATAATAATATGGTAGCAATCATTTTATTATCCTTTGTTGTACTAGGCTATTATGGAAAGCAATACTTAAGAATACTTTATGGTCATTTTTTTGTTTTTTTGCAAAATAACCTTGATCTGTAGGTGAATTAATTTACTGGTTTAGTTAAAACCAAACATTCCTGTCTGCTTATTTTATCCATTACTTTTTATCAAGTGATTTTTAGATGTACTATCGCAATATGAAATTACGTACACCGTGAAAAGTGGATTGTTATCCATATCAGTGTCCCAATTTCTACACTAGTCTTGGCTCAATTAATGGTGGAAAACACTGTATGCCTTCTACCATGGCTGCTACATAGTGGATGTGCCTTTCTCATCTTCAAAAAATACATCAAACTTTAATTATGTTGCCAAATTGATAATTGTTTGAAGTGGAATATTCCTTAAAAAGAAATTGAAAAATGCCACTGCACCAAATACTGTGAGCAATAATAATATGTGATAAACATTTTTATACTGTCTGTATTTTTTCTATATCTCTTAATATTGGTTATTACCGTAATGGTTTATTTTATGCCTTGAATCATAACCTACATCTATCTCTACTCCCTCAGGTTGGACGGCTGGAGAATGCTATTGGCTGGTACCACAGTCACCCGGGCTATGGATGCTGGCTCTCAGGCATTGACGTCAGCACTCAGATGCTCAACCAGCAGTTTCAGGAGCCTTTTGTGGCTGTTGTGGTAAGACTTCGGAAATAGTCGTACTTTCTTTATTCCGAGTTAAGTGCTTAATTTACTGAGATTTCTAATTGCACCCCATTAAAATGGTATTCGGGAAAGTAAGATCTTTTCTTTCTAAGTGTGACAATACAAGTTAATGTGAGTGTAACTGAGATGCGGTTGAGACTGTTGATGTATGAGTTGTAGGTTTCCACGTTGTACTGATGAACATTTTGTTATTGCAACCATATATGCTATTTACACTTCATTTGGCTTAGCAGTGCTTAAATGCCACGGGCGTCGTGTAATTAAGTGTGTATTTTCAGCACACTGACAGCCATAGTAAGAGGCTCCTGGTGGCCAGATTTGAGTGGTCTCTGGAGGTTTGTGTGACCCCTGGCTTTGTTTTCCTGTTCTACTGTATCTTGCTTCACACAGATCGACCCCACTCGGACTATTTCTGCAGGGAAAGTCAACCTTGGTGCCTTCAGGACCTACCCAAAGGTAAAGCAATACAAGACCATATATATCAGCAGCTCTCCTGAGACTTTAACTCTAAAATTAACAAAATCATTTTCCGTTAATGATTGTTGTGCATGTGTGTTTTTGCTCATGTTTGTAGTTTTTACATTTTGGGTTTTGTTGTCATATAGTTGTTATACTAAATAAACTAGTAAGTGCCTGTCTATGGTAGTAAAGAGCTGGTTATGTTTCAGAAGAGCTATTTTGTTTGTTATTGTTTCTCAGCATTTCCTATTTGGATTTTCAGGGTTACAAACCTCCTGATGAAGGACCCTCAGAATACCAGACTATCCCTTTGAACAAGATTGAAGACTTTGGTGTTCACTGTAAACAGTGAGTATTGCTATAATATATCAAAGTGCTGTCACCATATTGGATACATTTATATCAATACTTATGCATGTCATGTAATTTTTATTTTCACATTTTTACCTTAATTGTAGTATTTTAATATAATGTACTCTGTATGACTCTATAGTGTACATGGCTCATGTTTTTGCCTTGATTTGTTCTATATAGGTATTACGCCTTGGAGGTAACTTACTTCAAGTCCTCCCTTGATCGAAAGCTTCTAGAACTCCTGTGGAATAAATATTGGGTCAATACCTTAAGTTCCTCAAGTCTCCTCACGGTATGTAAGCAACTTCAAAAAGCTAAATGTTTGCTAATTGTTTGACATTTTGATTTATGGTTAATTATTACACTATAACTCATTGAGACATGTGGTCAACCACTTGTGATGTTGTGATTTATTGCTGCTTAGTAGCCAAGATTCCCTGTTTATTGATGTTAGTAATAAGGTTAATTTAAACTTTTTAACAAGAGAGATAAGTATTAAAGTTGGACCCAACTCCAGTGATACATATGCTGTCTTGGATCATCTCCTTTCCCCCCACAGTTCATTCTAAAAAATTGAAAGCCCCTCGTGAATTCCCATTGTGGATGCAGTCACTCTGTCCCGAGCCTGACTTAACGGTCTAAATAGGCATCAGGCTTATCCAAACAGCCAGCTCTTTGGCATTCTGGATGAAGATGAATTGACTAGATGTCAAGAATAAGCTGCTCCTTGGGGTGACAGGCTTTGTCAGTTGCTACACTGTCACCCTAGTCAGGGGCCCCTGTGTCATTGTGTTTTAATTACCTTTTCCACTGAAAACACGGCCTCACCTTAAGCAAACTTTCCACTGACTTCTTTTCATTCACCACAACACACAAAGTGTTCCTACAGCTTCTTAGACAGATTTGTTGCCATCCTACAAGATTCTCCTTCTTTGTGGAAAATCTGTTATCTAGCTTTTGTTGGCAAATTGTGTGTGTGTGTGTGTGTGTGTGTGTGTGTGTGTGTGTGTGTGTGTGTGTGTGTGTGTGTGTGTGTGTGTGTGTGTGTGTGTGT